>JAOXYL010000051.1:7157350-7170966 GCA_028564955.1 Terapon puta | reverse complement strand
GAGAGAGAGAGAGAGAGCAGTGATGAACCGAATCCTGAGTGTACCGCAGAAAAAGAAGGAGTGCATTTCTCGCTCACGGCCCCACTCACATCCTCACATCCAATTATCATTAATGTATGCCTTATGGTTAATCAGCTACAAAGCTCCCTATACCCTCCTTTAGCTATTTCATTCATTTCTCGCCCCATTTTTTTTTTTTTTTTATCCTCTCCGTGGCCGTAAGTGGAAGGAGGAAGTCAGGGTCTAGAAAAGCAATTCTCCTCAGGCTATAATTAGTGCCATGTAATAAGCTGCAACAAAAAGGCCAGGAAAATAACTTGACAACAACCATGGGAGAGATGGTGATGATGGTCAAACGCAAATTACCAGTTATTAAAAACAACATGCAATAATGCTGTCATTACTGCGAAAACATTTTCCACACATCCATCTGCGAAAAAGAAAGACGAAGGAGAAAAAAAAACAGAACAATGAGAGGATATATCCTTTGAAAAGTGATTATAAATTGACTTGAGGGAGAGTGGCAAAAATGGGAAGGAGGGACGGTGTAGCACACCCTTGTGTTCTATAATTCTTTTCCGAGGAGATTGCAGCAGCTCGCAAGTAATTCCACTTGACGGAACAAGGGGCCCTTTTTGGAAGCAATTGGGAAGAGAACCAAAGTCTTATTCAGGGAAGTTAATCCCCGTTAATGGGTTTGTTTAAATTCAATAAAAAAAAGGAGAATATGCACAAAATGAATTATGAAAAACGATTAATGAATGCTCCGGCAAGTAATCATTTTCCGGATAAATATGCACATACATATTCATTTTTCTCCCCAGCCCGCACCCTTGCGTCCTCCCCACCCCCACCCATCCCCTTCCACTATGAAATCTTTTTTTTTTTTTTTTTTTTTTAACAGATCCTTACAGCAACTCCATTCGGTTGAGCCGCCGCGGCGCAGCGAAGTCGGTGGCTCTCGAGCACAACTAGATGAAAAGCAACCTCCGCGCTTTTGTTGTTTTTAAAAGAGGCTCGGTACACACCCTGGGAGGCGATGTCAGCGCGTTTGATCGCTCTCCAAGCAGGTTTTTTTTTTTTTTTTTTGAGGAGGTGCCACTCGCCGCCACGCAGGTTTCTTGTCATCGAAGAGGAGCCCCCCCTGATAGCGGCGATGACCGGAGCGAAGGGGCACTGTGGCGGGAGTGACAGGTGCGGGGACGGGGGGGGGGCACCGTCTGCCATACCAGGTGACACCTCGGAGTCTGGCGAGGCGAGCCCCGAGGCAAAGAGAGAGGGAGATGACTTTGCCTAAAAAGGAGGCCGAGAGGGTGTGTGAGCCCTTACCAGACATCCTCGAGTTGTTTGGGGCGCGATTTGCTGTTGGAGTCAGCCTCAGTGGTTCGGTTATCAGCCCCCCCTTCCCCCTCCCCAGGAGACAAATAGCTGTTTTAAATATTATTTCTCAGAGGTGGTTGTCAGTGGTGACACGTCTGTGACTAAAATGCCAAGTTGCTTCTCCAAAATGTGCTTATTCTTGATCTGAAATTCAGGCTTTGTACTAATTGGTATGCTTTTCATAGCCTGTAGAAAAATACCCCTCCACGCACTCAGGGTTTCACCGTTTCATTAGACTGCAGTTTTTTTTTTTTGTTGTTTTGTTTTGTTTTGTTTCAGGTAAATATTTGCCGTGCAGTGTTTGTCCAATCCAGCACGATACCTTCAATGTTTACGCCATATAAGGCTCACGGCGGCTGAAGGTCACCCAAAGGGGCCGACAAGTGGGGGCGTGGCCGTGGCATCTGCCCGAACAGCGGTCACAAATAAAAAAAATTAATAAATAAATTATAAAAAACACCCATGCGGACACGAAGAGCGCGCAACACGAAAACCGCACAAACTGCACTTAGACATAAACAAGACACGCTCACGAGAGCACGCACACACACACACACACACATATGCACAGGCAAGCACACACGCAAGCACACAACAGCAACAGCAACCAAGAGACATTTACAAATTGGCTTCTTGGCTTGAACATTGCTTCCGTTCATAATTATTTCTCCCTGTCATTGGGGCCTCTGCACACTGCCGGTCCCCTGCTAATGCTGTAAGCATGCCAAGCAACTCCAGAGCTGTCTCTGTGTTCAGGCAGCCAAGGAAATCTCTCTCTGCAGCTAAAAGCCAATTATTTCCTCGTAGATCGGCAGGACTATTTGCCCCAATAATTATTCCTATATAACCTCTTTACAGGGGGAAATTGAAATAACATGGAGACATTAATGAAAGAGGATAATTCCCGGCCCGTGCATTTGTTGTGCCGCCTCGGTTTGCGCGGCCAAGTGGGCCCGGCTCGTTGGCATTCCAACAGAAACACCTGCGGTGGCGCCGGGAGGAAATGAAGAGGTAAAACCTTCTGGTGCGTGCACCCTCCGCGGGGGAGGTTGAGATAACGTCGGGCCGCCCGCCTCGACCGTGCGATTTTAAAAAGACGCGAGTGAACGTGAGCAGTCTGGACGCGTGGCCGAGGGTCTCCGGCCATGTGTTTAAGCGTATTTATGTTTTTGGCAGTGTTTGCGTGTGCAAATCTGTGTCAAGTCCACACGCTGGTTAAATTCACAAACGTGCAGAAGGATGCACATCCCGCCCTGGTGCACACAGAGATATTTGTATGAAAGTTTAAAAAAAAAGAGGAGAGTTTGACTAGTTCAAACCTTATTTTGTTCAAACATACGTTTTTTTTACCTCCACACACACCCACCCGGTGGGAGCGCCGAGCGGGTCTGCATGTCAGATTGTTGGCTTCAGAAAGTTACCAAGACTTTGGAGCAGCAGCTGGAAAGGCCTGGGGGGTTTTACACAGTGTTTGACCGTCTGACAGGCACTTTACCTGAAGCATACCAATGCCTCAAGTAACCACAAGAGTAACTAACGGATACAGTCTGTATCATCCGTGGCACTGAAGCTGAAGCTGCATTCACTTTTTAATCTACTATTTATAATCCATCAGTATTGTAAAAATGTTCTAGGCAGTCTTTGAACATTTCAGGTGTACATTCACTCTTGCACTCTTACATTCAATACATACTGACCATGTTAATGAACATTTACACTTTTGATGCCCAGAGCATTACATGCATAGAAGAAGTCAAAGTAATTTAGTGATGAGTATTGTGCTTAAATAAAAACTTGACATAACTATGAAATGATGACTTCCCCTCAAAGCAAAGGAGGAAATAAGGTTGTTGTTGTAGAGACACAAAGTCTACATATGGAGGAAGCAGAAGTTGGTTGGAAACAGGACACAAGATCGTCCAATGAGCATCAGACCACAACAGTGACCTGATAATTGACGTTGTCGGGACGTATATACGATCCCTCGCCACGACAACTTGACGTCGGCCAGGTGAACTCGCGGTGACGAGCTTCAGGACTCTGCCGGTGTGTTTTGTTGTTGACTTGGATACAAATCAATAGATGATCTGACATTTGTCACATGCCGCTGACGTGACGCACACACCTTAAATGTTCAATAATGAGATGGTTAACAGCTGCACGTCAAGGCACAATGAGATAAACATGGTGAAATGACTTGTACTGACAATACCTTGAACCGGAGGAGGAGGATGGCAAGAGAAAGAGAGAAATAACCGAAATAATGAATAATGTTCACAATACTGTGCAAAACTGATTTCCACTTTGCAGTATTCTTTTTTTTCGCTTAAGTACCGCAGGGGCTGCACATAGAGGCTGCTTCTTTTGTCCTTAAATGGCCTGCGCATATTCCAGACAATAGCTACCCCCGAGAAACACAAAAGGTTAGGGATGAACAGGGGAGATAGAAAGGAACGTTATCTGTGGCTCAAAATCCCTTTAGTTCTCGAGTGGAAGATGGAAATAGACCAAGATTAGTATGCCAAGTTTTATCATCTTGAGATTTATTATATGTTCTAGGAAGTACAAAGAGAAATAAAAGACAAATGCTTTTTTTTTTCTTCTTTTTTTTTTTCAAAGTTCAGACCATCTATAATCTATGAGCGCCCGAGACTATTTCAATTTAATTTGGAACTTTGGAACAATGTCACAGACCTTAAAGGTATATTCAGATGTTAAGGGAATGAGAATGTGTGTGTGAGTGTTGAAGCGGGGGAAAAGAGCAGATATGATGAAACAGAGTCGATATAAAACACAAAAAGCAGCAGAACAGAGCAGCACAATGGCCGGTGTGTATAAAACAGAACAAAAAAGTGTTGATGTTAAAATATTGGCTTCGGGCTAAATTCTTTTTGTTAGCCGTCGGGCCCGGGTTGAGCTCGGATAGAGAGTCCGCGCCTGTGTAATACTCCAAAGTAAATATATAATTCACCGAAATGATGAAATTAGACCGCACCGGCGTTGTCAACAAGATGGGTCGAGCCTGACAAACCGGCGGAGTGTGAAGCATCTCTAACCACAGCTTTGCCGCAAAATAGCTGTGATTTTGTGGCAAGCTCCCACTTCTGCAGAAACGCAACCCCACATCGGTCTTAGCGATCGCTGAAGTTACACAATGTAAAAAAAAATAAATAAAGTGTAATTGTTTGAATGTTGCCTGACAAAAAATAAAACAAAAACACTGGTTTTCATCAGTATTCAAGTGTGACAGTCCGTTCTTTTAAGCACACGGCTACGGTATGAATTAATTTGACCCCAAGAGCAGCATCCCCCCCACAACTGCGGCAATGAAGACAAATGATAATTCTTACCCCCTCTGTACGTTTGTGGACTAGTTTGGTAATTACTCTCACAACAGCACGGCAGCAACAGCGTGGGTGCATTTAGCCCAGGATTTCAATTAAGTATTGGCAAAGTCTAATTTGTCATTTACCAATTAGGATAAAGGCTGATTTGGCTCACTATTTCACAGCTAAATGGGAGCCGAGTTAAGATGCAAATCATGATCCCTGTTTTTGTTGTTTTAAATTTTACTCTCCCCGGATGCAGGGAGAGGGAAATTGAGGAGCTTTTCAATGTTTTTGTACACCTTGATTTTTTTTTTTTTTCTTCCGTACTTGGTGAACACAATGCTTTTCTGCTAGGTTCAATCTCAAAGCGTTCGATTACGGGCCTGTGCACTGGCAGCCATCTTAATAAAACATTGGACATCAGTGAGCTTCGCCCAAGGCTAGCATCAGGGCTGTGGTCTGATCAAGAAGTCGGGGTTAGAACAAGAGCCGTCACTCTGGTCAGCCGAGCAGATACCAAAAGTTGCCTTTTGTGTCAGACGGAGGCCTTTTAAATGACTTATTCGCCGAGAGGGCAACTCTTTGACGATTGGTAAATCTCCGAAATTGGTACAAATGAGCGCGCGCTCCGTTAACTTGCCGACTTTATTAGTTCCCTCTCCCCAATCGCGGCCGCTGACTCGCGCTGACATCGCTTCATCTCGCCTGACGAAGACCGTTATGTCGTCGCCGGGCTTAATAAAGAGTTTCCGGGAGCGCCGGCGCGGTGTGCGGCCGCCTTCCTCAAGAGCCGTTTGTGCCCCGTCGTAAACTGTCAGACACCTGCATCAGCAAAACACATAGTCGTAAACTGCGGGAAGTATAACAGATTACCGCTAAAAGTCATCATCAGCATCATAAATATAAAACAGGTTGAGATGAGGAGAGAGGGGGCGAGGATGAGGCGGGGGAGGACCGAAATGGCGATAGGTGTTGTGGAAGGAAAAGGTCGTGTGGATATCTGTGCACAATGAACCACAGTGAATCCTGCAACATAGAACTTGACTGTTAGAATTAGTGCTTCTCTATGTGCACTCTAATTGTGTGATATTCAAGTCAGCATAGTTAAACGAGGGGAAATATTCCACCCGTTATGTGTAGACAACCCATGCAGAAGATGCTGAGATATTTCTTGATAAATGGAGGCTTGACCTGCCGATGGTACCGGAAGAAAAGGGCACCCGATCGTCTGCGCGATTAGCATTCATCCTCTGGGAACCGCGAACGTCTGCGCCAAATTTCACGACTATCCATCCAGTAATTGTTGAGATATTTCAGTCTGGGTCAAAGCCGCGGATCGACCCGCGGTTTGACATCGCCATCCCTCGAGCCACGCCGCTGGTAAGGCTAAAGAAGAGACAAAAAAAAAAAAAAAAAAAAGACAGACAGGCTGCTCGCGGGAAGTCGTTAAATCAATGCTTTTGATAAACTTTCTCCTCGTGCTCCCCTAGTTCTCATGCCTGCGCACTCTTTGCGGCTTTGAAGTTCTCATCCTAACCTCTAATCCAGGCCTGATCCTCACAACCTAAAATGTGTAGCCACCAAGGGCCTATTTGGCTTGTCGAATGGCTTCAGAGTGAGATGCTAAACCCCTACCTGCCCACTCACAGCAAGATAACAGTGTCAGCTAAATGCCAAGTGTAAATGTAAATGTGTGCGCGGCTGATATAAGGACACAATTAGGCACAAGGGTGCACATAAACACAAATTTCAGGTGGCTAATGGAGAACCAATGCAGGGCCCTTTAGTGCTGTGAATGCAAAACAGAAGATTTTGTGTGTGTGTTGTGGTTTAATCTCCCAGCAGTGCTGTCTGACATAAACGGCATGTATGGGGGGATGATTTTTTTTTTTTTTTTGTCCTTTTTAGCCTCAACTCTCCTGCAGAATATCGGCTGCAGCTTGATGGATGGCTTAATTAGAGCCCCGCATCCACAGTTGAATCACTTTCTAGAAATGAGCAAGCTGTCAACGCCGCGAATCAGATCAATCCTCCCAGTCGACCCCGTTCCGGCATCAGGCGCCCCATTCCAGTCCAATTGTTTGATGGAGTCCCCCGCATAAATCCGCGAAGGTGTTCGGGGATGGGAGTTTTAATCACAACAAAATGATGAAAGATCCAAATGGATTCAGATCAAGATCTCATCAAGCGGCTCCCGTGCTCGAGTGACTCCATTTGGCGCCTCGAGTTTACGGCCCCCCTTTCTTGTGTCGTAAACATGATTTTTAACAGAGGCACACATCAGACGCCGCTCGCATTGTTTGCACATCAATCAGTCAAATAGCCAGGTGCGATGGATGCTACTTAAGCCTGTTTGTTGTAGGATGAGTTGCCCGTGAGGGGGAGGGGGGTGTCAACAGTGCCAGGGGTCGGTAGTGTTTGTTTTCGGTTTGTTCTCCAGGTTTGGACAGGCGGTACTGTGTGCGGCGGTGGCAGCCGTTCAAGCTGGCTGTGCCCTCCGGGTGTAACGTTCGGGGAGTGGGGGGAGGGAGTCCGGGTTGGGAGGGGGCACCGTAGCAGATGTTTCCCGTCCGTCCGTCGACAGGGGGGGGCGGGCGGGTGGGTTGTGCGCAGGGCGGGGGGTGCGTTTGATGACAGAGCCGAGCCGAGCGGTGACCTCTCCCCCCCCCCACCCCCCTCCTTTCCTCACACCTCCCTCTCCCGACATGTGTCAGTCAGTGCCAGGTCAATATGGCGGCCCAGTGCGCCCGCGGATCCGCCATGTGCTTCCAGCGCCGCGCACCAGCACGACTCATTTTCGCCCCCTCCACCTGCCAAGTGTGTCGGGGCCGCGGGAATAAATGAAACCTCGTGGATAAACAAACACGGCTGATGAGCACTCGAGGCGCGCCGGAGACCGAAGCGCCGCTTTGCTTTCTTTCTTTCTTTCTCTTTCCCTGTGTAGGTAGGGTTAGCGCGCTCTGCAGTCATATATTTCAGCCTGTCAAACCAAAATGCACATATGCAAACAAACACACACAGGCGGGGCAATTTCACCCTTTCTCTCTCTATCACACACATGTATGCGAAATTGTACCCATTTCCCTCTCACACCCACAACCCCAACCTCCCATCCCTCTCTCTCGTGCCCTGGCTGCCGGCTGCCATGGCTACCCACTCACATCCACCCACACGCACATCACCCAACCGCTGCAGTTTATCCCATTTGTAACACATGGCTGGCCATCGTACAGCTATGACCAAAGGGAACGCAACGGAGCCAGGCAGAGAGAAAAGGGGTGTCGGGGGTTGCGGCGGCCGGATGGAGGGGCGGCTGGTGGACTGAAGCAGTGTTTGGCTCGGTCTGGTTGGCTGTAATTGGTGTCCACTCTTCCAGAAGCCCTGCAGTGATGGCGGACAGGATGACTCTCTCCGCATTTTCCCTGCCATCCATAATGTGTGTGCGCGTGTGTGTGCGAGAGCGAATGGAGGCACACGCATTTAGGGGGCATACAACTGGTGACAGAGACACTGACAATGTCCATAGGGGCTGTGTGAGTGGGCTGCCAAGGGGTAAGTGTTACGATAAGTGGATGTAGCATCTCATTTGATCACATTATAACATTTATGTTGCACTTACATTGTCTATTGCTGGAGTGTATCCCTGGCAACCTTTGTTTACGACGTGGAATGAGGTGAGGATTTACTTCGAGGTCGTGGGGCGGAGGGGCAAGGCCGACTTTGGCGTTACATTCCAAAATAAAAGCCCCCTTTTTGAATAAATCAGGGGAACCGACTTGACCAAAACAAACATTTAGCGTACTGGTCTTTAAATATTAACATTTCAAGTGATTTGCTTAATTTAAGCACCCTGTCATTATCTGTTCATGTTCTGAAAAAGGGAAATAAAATCTGTCAGCGTGCAGCCTTTCCTGCAGGGCTCGAATTTCCCCCCGAAACTTATGGCGCTTCAGCCTATGCATTGGCATTTTTCCATAGGGCTTGTATGCAACTGCAATTAGATCTCATTATGTACGCTTGGGGCTAATGGTATACTAGGACAGGAGAACATTGAACAATGCATTATCTTTTCTTCCTCAGAGATTGTTCTTTTTTTAGTTTTGTTTCGACTGCTGATCGTACAAACAGGAAATGATATGAAACACAGGCATTATGTGTAACAACATTATGGTTATATGCTAGACACGGTGACCTCTGATTAGCCCTTTTAATGTTGTTAATCGCATGACATGAAGCAGGAGTTGAATGCCGCTGACTGAAAATATAATAGTTATGTGTCATGTAACCACCTCACCGTGGCAGTTTCTTCCTGAGCCTTTATTCAGAATTCAATTTCCAGAATGGACCTGCTGAGAAAATACAGCCAACATGTCAACATCTTGTTATGTAGCCTCATTTTTGATCACTTTTACTTCAAACCGCTGACAAAAACAATACATTTTCCATGTCTGCTTCATTCTAAAAGTGTTTTTTTGATTCATTTACACATGACCATGCATGCATTTAACACAAGGAGCGATTTTTCACACTTTTAATAGATAACGCCATTAGAAGATCAATTGTTCTGCATGGCTGTAAATTGCATGTGTTGCTGAACGGGACAAAGTGGCAGCATGTGTATAGCATGATGAAACGCATGTGTCTGATTGACTTCAGCGATCCAGATGTTACACGAACTAGTGATCAGTCACAAGCTCGCTCTTGTTGTCTCAAAGCACTGTAGTGTTACGGTGCAGGGTGGCGTACATATGTTCCCGTTTCTGAATTCATTTTTTGACGATTAATTACATTTTTTTTTTCCAACCACCAACAATCAACCCACACCGTTTGGACTGTGCTACATCACCCGGCAGTACACCGCGTCTCCCATCTCCAGATGGAGAGCGCACCCTCCAATTTAAAGACCTTTGATAATGAGATTTAAGAACAGCCGTCATCTTAAAACTTAAAAACTGGCAGTGCTTTTTTTCTCAAGGCATAGGAAGAAATCTTTTGGAGAAAAAAAAAAAGTGTTATTAAGCAAATTGACTCTTCGGTGTGCTTTCTCTTTATCCCGGCAGCCGTCTCAGACTCTCACTCACTCCCACTCATTCTCTCTCTCTCTCTCTCTCTTCACAGAGAGGTGCTATCCTTGTCTGACAACTCCCCTGTGAGTGAGAGAGAGGGAGGGAGGGGAAGAGGGCGAGAGTTTGAGGCAAAGAGTTGAGACTAAGTGGAGTGAATGCCAAGAGGAATTAGGTGAACCCTTTTGGCCTGACAAAGCTGGGAGGGCTCGGGAGGTTTCTAATCATCACCTGTTATGAGCTCGCAGTGACTCGAATAGCTGTATTAAGGAAAAAAAAAGATGAGGATTTAGATATGCATAGAATTTACGGAGAAAGAAATAACTTGACTACTTTGTGCTGCAAAATCAATATTTTGTGCACACCAATTAACAGAAAACAGAGAGAAGATGTCAGAGAAAATAGAGAGAATTTCAAGAATATCAACGTGGTGAAAAGCTGCCCAGCATCAAAAATTGCATGAATCCAAAAACAATTACTTAAAATTAGACTGACCCTAAAAAGACATTGATACCATTTATTTATTTTGCATATTAAAGCGAGTATGTCTGTCTGATAGCAGCTCATTAACCAGACAGTAGAATTACGGTTGCAAAATAGTTTACAAGATGACTGTAATGTAAGCTAACATCTCCTGATGCTCCTTACAGATCTCTTAATGTGTCCTCCAGTCCCTTAGCGAAATAAATCCAATATTATCCAGCAACTTAATGCCAGTGTGCTGCGAATGAGTGAGTAATGTGGCGTTGTGGCGACTGGTCAGTCAGGGGGGACTTCACAGGATGTAAGTGAAGATGAATGAAATAATTTGACACGATGAATTAGTGATTCCCAAACGAGACACCTGCTGGGCTCTGCAGACGCACGTGCATGAATTCCATCAAAAAGAAAAAAACAAAAAAGAAAAATCCAATTAATTACTGGTCTTGATCACTCTTTCCTGCATTTCTACCCCTCACCACTTTTTTTTTTTTTTTTTGCGATTTGAACCTCCAGGCAAACTATCAGCATGGCAACCGAAAAGAAATTCCAATTATTTCTTACATCTGAGGGAATGAAAATGGCACATTAAACATAACAATCATTGTACCCTGTGATTAGTGTTTGCACATTCCTGCGTCACACATGACCACGCAGCGCCACGCAGATACGACGACGACGACGCTCTATTACCCCGATTTAATGTTTTGTGAAAACCTCCCAGTCAAACGCAACGTTGTCTCAGGTGAAAGCCGAGATATAGTCCTGTTATTTCCCCCCCTCCAAAAAAATTCTCTCCCTGGCTTTAACTGTCTGTAATAATGAGGGCGATATAATTCTATGGGGTGTTATTATGTGATTAATCAGGCCTTTATAGACTCCGCGGTAATGCAGAGGGCATCTTGAGAAGCCGTGATGCACTGCAGTCACGGCCGTCTGTCTCCCTTTGGCTTTTGTTTCCTGTGTTCAGTCACTTGTTTATAGCCAACTTTAAAGCATGACTGGTCATAAATAATACATCTATTATAGACAGATAACATCTCATATATTCAATGGGAAGATATCTTAATAGCAGGAAGTTATATAAATTTTATTCAAGTGTTATCCTCAAGGGCAATTGCCCCAGTCTTTCTGGAAACTGTGGAACGGATGCTGTGAATGTCAATAAGGGTAATAACATGTAGTCCCTACTTCAAATGCTGGGTCCCAGGTTGACAGGAAGCCATTTGATTGTCATTATAAAGCCTGCTTGAGCTGACATTATCTGTCAGTGAACACTTTATAAGGCGGCGGCTCTGGTTTAAAGTTTCTTTAAGGCAATTCTTCAAAGCCATGTGGAAGAGGGGTTAGTTGTTGGTGAAAAAATGATTAAATCTCCATTATGAAGATGCATCATATCATCATTTAGTGGCCAATGTACGAGCGATGTGGAAGGCTCGCGCTTGTTAAGAATAACCCCGAGATTTATCGCCCGTCTCGGCGGCTTTACAGACAATTTTAGCCTCATTTAGCTCATTGTTTGGTTTTTACGGCCCCCGCTTTTACTGTAAGGCTCGGTCTCGCTGCTCTTATCAACCCCGTTTTAGCAGCAGGAAGCCATTTTCAGCAAACAACGTCTGAAAAATGCAGCGCGCGCTACCCGCCCGGAGCCAAAAACTGCAGGCAGGCCGACTTCGCAAACGGCCTCAGAAGACAGAAACAGGTAGCAGCTAAAGACATTTTTGTGATTAGCTGGCAACCAGAGATGAAAAGAAAGTGGATATATTGGACTGTTAGGTATCTAAAAACACAACCCCGGTGTGTGATAATATGTTGCTCTGTGCTGACTGCATGTTTGAGAAGAAATTATTTGCTCTTTAGGACGTTCGCTATGAAGACTTTTCTCAGCTTGTCTTCTGCCCTCTAGAGGGCAAAAAAAAAATCCATAAGTGTGAGTCTTTGAAACAGGAATCCTCTGTTTCTTTTATGTGTAACTTTTTGTTTTGGCTGTAGGAAACATGTCAGTAGAGAAGTAAGTGAGAGTAACACAGGTTCTTTTATTTTTTAATTTTTTTTTACCCCGCGTATCCTCCGTACCCTAAAGCTAAATGCCAGGCTGATAGGTAATCTATAAACCTTTCCCAAAAACCTTAACAACCCAGAATACCAATATCAACCTTCATCGTTTTCATCATCTTGCTTCACCCCCCCCCCTCGTTTGAACGCACGTGGACGTGGTACACCTCGAGGACCGGCTCCAGATTGGAACCCAGTCCAAACTCTGCGGGAATCTAGATTAGCAGGACCCAATAGTGCTGACCGGGGATTAGCCGGGGAGGAAACTCCGGCGAATACACAGCCAACAAATTAGATGTTTTCCCCCTGGGTCTTGTTAAATCTTTAGAGAGGAGACATTTGGCGCTCATGGGACTCAGCAGGTAATCCGTTGCGGGGCACAAAAGGTCCTGTTTGGATGGAACTGGCCAGATCTCCCCACTGGTTAGGGGATCTCTGGAGCTTTAGCTTCCCTGAGAGGGGATTGAAAGGGAGACTCAGTGGCCACAAAGCCTCTCCACAGCTGGCCTTGCACAGCCTCTTTCTGGAGATTACTGGGGCCAGTGAAAGTGTCTTAATGGAAAATAGCTTTGGATGGGTATTTTGTGAGGCTAAGTGGAACGGAAGAAAAAAGATGCTTGGTTAACGACGTATGCAGGGGAGTCTTTTCTCTGCTTCTTTTTCTCTCCCCCCTCCCGTATGTACGGAGTCTGCGCGCCTAACTGCATGTCCGCCTTCGCTGACATTAACTTCCCCGTGTCTCGTCTGTCTATCTGTGTGTGACAGGCGAGGCTGTGCCCTCGCCCGAAATAGAAGAAAATAATCTCATTCCTGACTCGCCTCCATCTCCCCCTTGCCACAGTGTGCCTGGGCTGCCCTGCGAGATTTGGGTCACTTTAGATCTATTGACCCTACAGGCTCAGTCGGAGTAAGCCTGAGGGCTACTATGACAGATGTTGTCCAGCAGCGCACTGAAATGAATGGAATTTCTTTTTTTTTTTTTTTTTTTTTTTTTTTTACTGCAAGTCAAAAAGAAAAAGGATGGAGACAGAGAAGAAAGCTTGTCTGAGAATCGATCAGTTCCAGTTACATCTTTCCTTTGCCTTGTTTGAAAAATGTGGATCAGCACGTCCGGACGTGCAGATGCTGCATGTAAAGTAATAAACAGCAGGAGTTAAAACTGCAACATTTCGCAGCATTTTTCAATAAACTAAAGTCACCACTGTTTAAAATGTGATTTTTTTGGGGGGGGTTTCTTTCATGCTCAACCTCTTGGTTGGTATTCGTGTCACCGAGCGAGCGAGCCGTCCTGTCAGTGTTGGCCTGTGGG
>JAOXYL010000051.1:7123547-7147482 GCA_028564955.1 Terapon puta | reverse complement strand
CTGATTTCTCTCACTCGTCATGAAACCGGTTAATGGCTCAAGTGCGGGGCCCAAATGAAGCAGGGACAAAGAGGCCCTCGCTTTTCTTTAGCATGCCGCCCGCACCCTTAATATTATCAATGGAGTCCACTCTCCCCGGAAAGACAAGAGGAGATGCAAACGACCCCTGACAGAGGGCGTTTGATATGCTAAAGGCTCCTGATAAACGGTATTAACTTGGCCAGGTGCTCTCCAGCATGCGAATAAAAAAAAGGATTTGAAGGGAACAACAATATTCAGGTGCTGAGAGAAACGGAGCCGAAACGCGTGCTGGGAATTGTACAAAGCCAAATGCAACTAAGGAAAAAAAAAACAGAACAGAACAAAAAAAAAACAAAAATCCTCAGAACACATGATATCAGCACTTCATCTTCAAGGTATCTACATGCTGGAGTCAGGAGCTGCTCCACCACCGTCTGCATACAAATGTAAAATTACATTTCCCCAGACTATGGCAGCCCGAGCCAGCAGAGCATGTTCTAACCACACTTACAAGTTCCTACGAATGCCCTTTGGATTCTAATATTTATGCCCTAAGCATGTGCTGGGGGAGTTAATGAAATGAAGACAGGATCTGAGAAAAGACTGCCTATTTTTTTTTGTGTGTGTGTGTGTGTGTGTGTAACCCAATACACACTGAAAATGTTTGCCTTGGGTTAAATTACACTGTAGCTCACCTAAGAGCGCCGTTTCGTCACCCTTTGTTCTTAGCAGAAATTGGGTGCCCTTCGCTGATCTCTAAAGTGCCTCCGTGCCCCCACCGCTCGGCGCAGAGTCCCCGTCAATAGAAAATTACCATCTAACGCTCGCTTCTTTTGTCTGATTTAAACGGAGGTTGGAGAGCCGGGGCGATTGATCCGGGCCATATATCAATAGCGCAACCTCGGGATACTCAGCACTTTTCGGAAGGAGGCTGCATTTCCGTTTTTAATGCTTGAAAGCTGAGAGGGCGGGGTGGGTTCCTTCACGGGACGCATCCAGGTTCCTCCGCGCGTCGGAAACGCGTATCACTTTTACACCCGCGCCTCACGAGGAGACAATGCACTTTGCTGCCTGTGCAATAGTGGGAAATTTTGAGCTGGAGATCGATCTTCCCCACCTCCTGCCGAACAAGGTGGTCGGCGAAACGGAGACCACAAACTGACCGTGCTGTCCTTTGCAATCCAGCCTATGTACGAACACGTGTTAATACAGAGCGGAATTCGCTCGACAGGCCAAGCCGTATTGATCAGAACGGTAGCTGCATTAAAAAAAAAAAAAAAAAACTTCTACAGTTCAGCCGAGCCTCTGGGACTTCTTCTTCAAATCTGTTTGATTGCAAAAGCTGGTGTTCTTCAAATAAGATGGAATAAAGCGAGGCGTGATGTAATACTACCAGCCAGAGACAACCTTCTTTTGGTACGCGCGGTTTGAAAACTTGACTCAAGCCTTTGACCCACAGTCTTTCAGACATGTAGCAGTCTAGCCGGGCCAATTTACCTCAGTCTCCCGTGAAAGCAAATGCAACGTTGGACCTGGATACAGATCTATTCTGTGCTCCAAGTGAAAGCACATACAGCACTCGCCTACATATCTATAGGAGGGGACTTGTTCTATTAGTGTGTTATGGACAGTAACATCTCACTGGAAGGATGAATGTTATTTTTGTGCCTTCTTTGGATCGCTCAAGTCTGTCTGCATACACCATTGGAAGTTAAATACATCTGATTAACTTGAACTGTTTGTCCTCTCTTTGTAAGGAATGAATGCCTCCATTGAATTTGCCAACTACTTTGCCAGAAAGAGCTCTGTAAAATCTAAGATGAGAGCCCTTGCTGTTGTTTTAGGCTTGTGTAAGTGCCACAGTATCTGGTGTTTCATTGACACAGCCGCATCGTCTGCGCTACAGTTTCAGCTTTCATGCAAAACCGGGAAGGGCCCTGGTTCCTGCCTACAGCCTTTATGAGTTGCTGAGCCATGGTTATTTCAAAGGATCGGTCGGATGGGCGTTCTCTGAAAGGGTTACAGCATTTTGTGTGAGGTCTTTCATATGCGATTGTCAGGAGCACGCTGGGAAGCTCAGCTGCAAATGTCTAAAGAGAGGCACTGAGGTTATCTGTCCTGTGGCCTTTTCTCCGATTTAAATGTTTTAAAGTGCTCCACACCTGCTGAACGGGAGCATCAATTCTGTCTGACTGCGTAGCGACGGCCGGATTAAAGGTGTAAATTCTTAATGTCTGGATGTACTCGCTGTGTGATTGCTTATTTATTTCTCTCCAGGTGACAGGAATAAGAACATTATGAGGTGGTTCATATATAGCTCGTGAGGAAAAAAAAAATCTAAACATCTCTTCCGGGCTGTTGTGACTGATTTTCCGCGTTGTGCTAATTACCCACCGCTGCACATCTACTGTATCTGTGCGACGCAGTTATCCATGTGCATTATAAAGCTGAAGGGCCCCAGCTGTGGCAAACGAACCCCAGCTGATTTGAAGCCTTGAACAGGGGTAAGATCAGTCACCTGTATACCTGTCTGGAGCCTCAGGCTAGGGGTCCACTTCAGTGACCTGATGCGCCACTGGGGGGGTCACGGATCACAGAATCCATGTTTTCTTTCTGGGCTGCTGGTGGTTAAGATAGTATAGTAAGCCAGGCCCTGGCAGTGGCACAGTAGGCATGAGGGACTGTCGCATCTCCCCCCCCTGTGTGATTAGGAGCCAGTATAGCCTCATTAATTCCACCCCATGCTGGGCAACCCCGCACCGCTACATCCACAGACGCGTGTCCCCTTTAAATCTCACATCTCCATCTATACATTCGCACTCACAATCCGCGCTCCACACGGCCGGCGCGCGGCTTATCTTGTGTTTTTAAAGCGAGTGCATTACCGAGGGGTGGTACGAGTGAGCGTCCACATTTACGAGCCACTCCGTCTGACGAGTCTGTAAGCTGGCTGAAGTGGCGGGTTTCTGGTGCCGAATTAAATAATGTCTGCAGTTAATGTGCTGGATCGGCAAGAGAGGCTGGATTACAGGAAATCCCCCTGGCTCGAAATCCCGTCTCATCTGTTTGGTAAACATAGTTTTGCACCCTTGATCTGGAAACCCACTGAGAGGGCCAAATTTGGACGTAATGGCAACAATAATGGCCGACTGCCTCGTGCTCCATCTGACCAGAGGACGCGCAATGTGCCCCTGTCTACAGAGATAACGAGTGAAAACCGACTCATAAAACTCCAACTAAACTCCAACTTTTTCAGAAAAATAAATAATAAATGAATATAAAATGGTATCCAGCAACATAATCAGTTGAGGAGGAAAATCTGGAATCTGCTCATGGGCTCTAATGAAGTTTTAATTGAATCCGTCTTTGTTGGCTTTATGGAGCTCGAGCTAACTGCGGCGATGATGACAGAACTCCCCCGGTGGGATCCATAAATTACAAAAGATATAATCGTACTGTATTTTGGTCATTTGCTTCATGTCCATAAAAATCCAAATAAATGAGCACCCAGTTTCCTTAAGCACCTCAGCAGCACTGAACACACACACACACACATCAGCACACGCACACTTACTTTCCTCAAGGGCACGAACAATAGCACACAGGAGAGAGGTGTGCGAGGAGCGGTGTGGCATATTGCTGGGACTAATTTACCAGCGGCTAGGGGAAGTGCTGAGTGGACACAGCTCGGCGGCTGATTCGGGGCCAGGGCTGGGGCCCCTCGGCGACAGGCAGACACCGCCAAGGAGCTGAGGCAGCGGAAAAGTCCACCGCACACAAACACCGAAACGCACATTCGCACATACTCTCGTTTGCTTTTCACGCTCTTGTCTTTCACTTCCTTATCAAGGGAAGGCGGCCCGCGTGTCAACGATATGCCACCCCCGGGTGCCAGCTGCAGCTCCTGTCGATTTTTTTTTTTGTCGTTGTTGTTGTTGATGCTTTTTTTTTTTTTGCGTCCCTTTTTGGCATCTGTCGCCTTGCTCCTTATGCATGTCCATGCTGTGTCCCCCTTCAATGACAAGGGCATCCCATAGCTCCAGATGGACCTCCCACCTAGCCAACCTACACACCCGTCACAAAAGTTGATCTTGTCACAGTTTGGAAAAACAAATGTTAGGGGCCCCCCCTCCCCTCCCCGCCCCCATACAGCTTTGCACAAACACGTCCCGGTCATGCTGTGAATTTTCAGGATCAGTGCTTTCAGAGACATTATCCAAACTGTAGACTCTCTCAAACTTAAAGCAGCATATGTGACCTCATAAAATTTGTGAGTTGCCGCGCGCGCCCAAAGAATATATCTTTTTCAAGGATTTGCACACCATTAACTAAGGTTTACAGAGGATAGCGAGTAATCCGCAGACTATTACCGGACTAAAAAGATCACAAGAGAGAGTTTCGGTTGAATATGTAACTTGCAACAAAGCCCCTCGTCTTCTGCCAGCGGTGCAGCAGAGTTCGTACATTCAGAGATTCAGCACCACGGACAGCAACAGTACCTTGTCAGCCGGGCCCCCAAGACATCGCACAAATGAGTTCCTATTTACTTTTCATTACAGTCCATTATATTTACTTACGTCTGTTTTGTTTGAGTGCCCGAACTCTCGCTGTGAATTTTATGAACTACGGTATGTGGTGCACTCCAAATTTCTCACGGCGTAATGAAAACAGTAGTCTCTGTGACATTTACAATCCTTTTTTTGAAAAAAAACCCAAAAAAGATAAAAATCCCACTGTAATTGAAGTCGATGAAAGGTGCATCGCATTTAGTAGATGGAGCAGATTCTAGCCTTGACGTACATCCACACAGGTGACTGGAGGGAAAACTGACATAACGTCTTGGTGAGGTGCTGGTGCCTCCAGAACAGCTTCGGTGCTCCTTGGAAATGATCTCCAAGGCTCTGAACTCTCCTGGAGGGATGAACACTCTTCTTCAAAAAGATATTCCCTCTTTTGGTGCTTCTGATGGTGGAGGTGGAGAGCGCTGTCAAACGCGTCGCTCCAAAATCTCCCATACCCGTTCAGTTGGGTTGAGATATGGTGACTCTGAAGGCCGTGGAACGTGATTCACATCATTTTCATCCTCACCAAACCATCCAGTTACCCCTCTAGAATTAATCCGTTCACTCTATGTATGAAAACGCACGTAGCTGCTTCAACATGTAGATCTGTTTTCTCAGCTCAACATGACTGAATTTAATGATCAAATATATTAATGTTTGTGCTTTAAGCAAGATAACTGTGCAGTGTCCTCTCTCAGATGTTCAGGCTAAAGAATCCTCATCAGGTCTGAACGGCACTTTAAAGGTTCTGGGAGAAACCAAGAAGTGATTTTTCAAGGGGTGGGTGGCCAGTGTACTTTGATCTGAAATTCAGAGCTCTTATGTTACATGTGATGTGTAATTAAACCGAAGATGATGCAAGTACTTGATATTTGAAGCGTGAATGTATATTTTTCATGTATTTTTTGTGTGTTTGTGTGTTTTGATGTGAGGTTTTCAGACTGCCCGTGATAGGCTGGTAGCCTCCGTTAAGCGCCTCCGCTGTAAGGGCCACATGCTGTCTGTGTTCATGAAGAAAATACAGACTTTGGTGGTCATTGTATTGGAAAATAATGACTGGTTGAGTGACTTCAAACACTGTGAGAGAGTGTGTTCATAATTCTTACACTGTAGGTGCTGATTCAGATTTGCAGCTGAGCAGAGCGGCTGTACTCGCCTCATCTCACCCCACCCCCCGCCTCTGTTCCACTTCTCTGCCTTGACACCTTTTGCCAATCCCAAAACTAATGTACAGAAATCACCCCCGGTTTCCCCCTCAGACTGCGCGCCGCAGTTCTCGGTGCGTGGCAGGCTGAATGGCAGAGGTTCACAAAGACTGTTAAGTGCCGTCTAGCTTAGTCAGGATCCCCCCACACAGCCCCGCAGATGCCACTGTCTGCTCTTTTTAATTCAAAATTAACTCGGCACTCGGCGGTATAACCTATGAAATCATAGAGTCAACAACAAAACATCCTTTTCAGTGGGTGCAGATGAAACTAACAGTGTAATCATTTGGGGGGGAAAAATACATTTTCTACCAGGGGCATGAGAGAAAACAGATATTTGAAAGTTATTTTCCTTTTCGCTATGCACTTAAAACACACCACATAAACTTCAATGTGCGTAATCCAAGTATATACTGTCTTTTTTAGCAGGCAGCATGTGCAGTACATTTAGCCCATTATATGTGATAAACACAGCAAAAAAGGGGACTTCAAAAGACTTCACTGTCGGCTTTGTAGTTCAAAAACCACGACATGAAATGATGACTGCAAGTAGTGGTAGTGGAGCAGAGATACAGGGGATAAAGCGCCGACCCCGCATATGACAAAAGTATGATTTCTCCATCTCATGTTGAGGCAAATGCAGTGACCGGAGTCTTCATTTTTTCCGCTTATTGTTCGTGAAACACAAGGCGAGATCGTCACCGAAGGCACATGGTGAGATACACAACCTCAGGTGTCGTAACAGATCAACCGGCTATCATTGTTGGGATAATTTACATAAATGACAATATTTAACATACTTGGAACTCAACAGTCATTTGTCCAAGGGCAACATAGATGATAAAATGTGTGTGCGCGGAAATGACCAGGTGAGATTTGACATGTGAAACGGTTCATTTTTAGCAACTTCAAACACTCCAGCATATAATGTCATACCAATAAACACAGCAGGAGACCACTATGCGCTGCCTAATAGGAAAAAGTGTTTACGTTAATGGCGTTAACGCTTTTCAAGTGACTCTTTGTCTTAAACACGAACAGTGATGTAACCCTGCCATGGCATTACGTCGCCTCGTCTGTCGAATCGGTTTTTATCCTCTCAGCGTGCCGCCATACTCCACGCTGGGTCTGTAATAGCAGCCGGCCCTTGACCACGTAGACCTCGCATACCAATCACTTGTTTAATCACGTGATGGCACATGTTGCTTTTTTTTTTTTCTTCATTTTAAGCCATATATCAATTAATTGCTGAAAGGTCCTCCCCGCTGCGTGCCAGCGCTCGCTGAATGGGAGGAGGTAGATCCCTGCTGTCGTTGTGATGATAAAGTACAGTAGAAGGAAAAGGAAGAAAAAAATCATAAAAGACACTCTACTGGCAGATTAGGCCTAAACGTCATTAATTAGTGATGAAACAGATAGTTTCAGGTCAGTGCGTACTGTGCAGCCTGTCGTCAGGGGTCTTGGGGATTGTACCTCAGCGAGGGATCCCCGTAACATGAGGAAGGTGGAAAATGGGTGCCATCGGCCTGCCACAAGCACCGCTGGTCCAGAGGCAGCCAGCGGCCCCTTCCCTCCGAGGACTGCGGGAGATTTTCTGATCTCTGCCTCCCACCTTGAAGCTTCAGCTTCTGCGAAACCTGTAATTGCTCTCAGGGGCGAGGAGATAAAAGAAACGTGCAGAGAATTTTTTTATTCTTTTTACGGAGGACCACAACGGTCTAATCAAAACTGAAACCTACCGCTATAATTTTCCTCTTTCTACTACGTACGTACTGTTTGTTTCTAAATTCCTGGGAACGTGATGAAGGATCACTCCAGCTCTGTTGATCTTACCCCAAATAGAAAGTCTACCAAGTTTAGCTGGCTCATCATTGAGGGGTATTTTTATATTGCAAAAATGCTTTTAAATTTTGCTTTTAAAGTATAGACTATGTACACTGATAAAAAAAAAGTTGGCAGAGAAAAAGTGCCAATATAACAGTTTAAAAGACACTTTGTGTGTAGTATAGCAGCATTCAAAGCTTCTGATCTTCGTGCACACCTGATTTTTTTCTAATTTTTATTGTATTACATTTTTGTTTTTTTGCCATTTCGCACAAAGACATTAAATCCAATTCAGACTAAAACTTCCGAGGACAGAAAGAGTCAGCAAACAAATGCAAAGATAAAATGAGATGATCTGGACAGGAGATAAAAAGTGTTTTTTTATTTGGTCTCTACCTCTCCACTGTGGGGAAAGATGGAGGATCATCTACTATTAAAATCTAACTAAAGAAACTATGAATTATTCATGCCTCTTTTGCTTTTGGTAAACTGAAACAAATTCAGTACACATGGTTTTGTTTCTTGTGACGTTTTGTGAGGTTTTTAGTTACTCTGTTCCTGTAAATCCTCAGTCATGCTCCCTGATTAGAAGACATCCTCCTTGTGCGTTTGTGTTTTCGTCTTTTTGATTTTTTTTTGTCGCTGAAAAGATGAGAAAAGCTGGCGGCGAAGGCTGCTCTGAACACAGCCAAGTGGCCTGGTGGTGAAATTCCTCACCGCTCTTCGGAAATAAAACTTTCTAATGATCACAGGATAATTCCACAACAGACCAGCCATTATTTTTGATAAATAGACACTAAGTCTGTCTCTAGCTGGTCACACGAGACAAACTCACATCATTATCAGGCGCAATCATTGGTTAACAGTCCATAGACTTCACATTGATCAAACAGCACAAAGCAGCAGCTCCACTTGTTAGTCACAAACTGTCACCCCGGGGACCTGCCTTTGGGAATCCACAGCCCTGAGGGCGAGACGCTCGGCAACATTTGGCACAGCACATTTTTATGCCCTGACACACACGCACAAACACACACACACACACACACACACACATAACGTGGCAGTTTGTGCGAGCCACTTCTGTCGAACATCAAGATCAGTAGAGATGTTTGCTTACGTATAAAATTAATTGGTTCACATTTACACAATGACCTACTGGCAAAGTGGCCTTGTCAGCTAGTTTCAGCTGTGGCCTCCCCCCGGGGGACTTTATTGTGGGAGGCATCCTGCCCGAAACCCTCAAACGCAGCATCTTAACCTTTTCCTCTGAGGAACAGGCTGCTGCTGAATGCACAAAAGTGGCTTGACATTAAGGAAACTGAAACTGCTGGCATCGGAGGGGGGCTAGGTGACGCGGTACGAGGACCTTTAGCCGCGGAGTGCGTCAGCAGAAGCTCCTAAGTGTACAGCCCGGACCTTAGAGGTCAGGATGTTTCTGCTGCTCCAGTACTGTCTTTTTCACACCAGATGAAAAGGTTAGATGCCGGCTGTGGGAGCGCAGGTGGCTGGGACCAATACACAGCTGCATTACCACAATATATGTCAAATAAAAAGCGCCGTAAATAACCCATCATTTCAAAATCGCCAACTAACGTGGTCACATTTGCTCATTTACACCGGCCAAAATCAATCTTTGTGAAACTCCGTCAACAGAAATCTGAAACAAGTGCATATTTGTGCCCAAATATCAGTTGAAATACTTTATTTTGGCTGCACAATGTTCAAAGAAACCAATTTCATGGATGGGGATATTATTTGGCGAGGCACTTCAAGGTCTGCCTTTAAGATACTGAATATTAGACAGGAATTCAGCGCTCAAATTGAGCGAGGAACATCAAAAGAGCCATCGTGGTTATTCAGCGCCAGAGTTATCCAAATCAGTCTGAATTGTACTTTTTTTTTCATCCCCGCAATGACGGAGGATTGTGCTTGGTCAGTTATTGAAGAATTCACCGTGATTTTCCCTTTGTCTGTCGGGTTTTTGTTTTCTTCGCCTGACATGAAATGGCTTTGTAATGGGGCAGGAAATCTAATTTGAACAAAGTTATTGTGCCGCACTCGACTGTCCTTGCTGTAAGACGCCATTGTGAGGATCTACCTGACCAAAAAGACCGATTACTGAAAGTGGTGATGAATTTTAGACGACCTTAATGAATTCTTTGTTCGACCCGCGCACTATCTGTCCTTGTATTTATCCTTTTGTATTTACAAGACGATTATACAGTATGAATGCTGAAATGTTTTCAGGTTTAAGGTTTCCCGAAACTAGCCAGTGCTGGTGAAAATTCATCGTATTGTGACAATAATTCCTTAGATTATCGTAAATTAGTCTTTAATTCACCCTTGAAAACATACCAAACCACTTAATATTACATCACAGTGTTCAGAATGAAAAAAATCTAATCCTTAATTTGAACATCTTCCCATTATCATATTAGTTAAACCTTGTTATTGTGTTGTTGTTGTATTGCCTCTTTTGCGCATTCATAACCAACCAGATCTGCTTAGCAAACCCAGCTCACTTCACTGGACAGCGAAGGAAATGTCGCTATGCAGCAGAGGACAAACCAAATTTATTACCCAAATGGCAACTTGTGATTGAATGAACAGTGAGACGTTGTCAGGCAGAAATACTGAGTCTCATAAATGTCAGATTTCCAATACTGATTCACACGTTGTTTAAAAGGTGCCAAACGTACTTAGCTACAAGCAACCTGACATTTATTCTTTTATTTATACCACATTTGGATAACAGGACGTTGTTCCCGATGGGTAAATAATATTCACGAAGATGTTCTCATTGATATAAAAAAAGAAAATTAAGTAATAATTGTAGTTTTGAGGTATTTGTACTTTTCTTGAATATGCCAATCCTAAGCAACAGGCCATTAACAATAAACCTAAGAAAATGGGCAGTGCTAACATATTACCTTAAGATATAATGTGTGTTAAAGCATGTGTGAGACTTGTAACTAATGCAATCTTTATTATCTTACTTCAGTGTATTCAAGAGCTGATAAAGATTTTTTATTCAAAACATGTATCGGACGACAAAATGAAATAAAATTTTGCTCTCTTCTAAATTGAACTCAACACCAGTTGGACATCCTGAAAGGGATGACTCACTTCTACTTTTACTCTTAGAAGTACTCCTGCATTTTGTTTCAACTGGATAATACATTCCCATCCGCTCATAAGGGAACCATGTTGCAGCTGATTTATGTGTGCAAGATTAATGCTAACAAAATGTTTTTTTTTTTTAAGTTTCAGAGCTAACAAAGCAATTCTGGGGTAACAAATACAGACCTCCAGATATGCCAACAAAACATTTTCTCTAAGAGTTTACCACCATATGTTTACTTCTGAAAGGCAGCACAGAGGCGCGGCGGACTGGAGGGGATAAGTCCCTCTTGGTGGTGCACGGGGTGGATTATGTAATTATTCAAAGCTGTAATGACTCCAGCAACAGTTGCATTCATAACTTAGCACCAAGGGACCGAGCAGCATCTGGACCTCCTTGTTTGCACCTCGGTCAGCTCCTCCTTCGAACGCCGGTCAGCTATTTCAGCGGCCATCAAAGCAAAAATCCTCATTAATTAGCACCTCATCCACCATGAGCCTTTAAGAACACCGTATACCTCTGCAAGACTACTGGTTGTAATGGATTTCTGTGCAATCACACACACATATATGTGCACACACAAGGGGGAGAGGAGCGCTGGTGCATGCATAGGCGTTCACACACACACACACACTCACAACAGTACATTGGGTATCCTGCTCACACAGGAGTGTGCTCAGTGGAACACTTTGAACCAGTACAGCATCATTAGCGTGCTAGGTTGCCAGAGGCTATGGGAAAGGGCTACCGCACACAGCTCAGGCAGCTCACAGTGTCTTCGGCAAAGCCCACGAGGTTCATTACGGAGACACAAGCTCCAGTAGCCAGCACACTGTGAACCAGAGGAAAGTTATCATGGCAATGATTCAACTGCCTGTATCTTTCACTCAAAAGGGATTTCCTCGCCTTGGCTGGCCTTCCTTAAGCTCGTTTAACAAATGGCAGGGGAGACTCTCAAGGCACTTTGTCATTATCTTAAGGGGAAAGTTACCGCTGGAAATAAGCAAAAATCGACGCCTCGCCTCAAATTGGTACGTGCCCTGGAGCGGAACGTGTTTGTAGGCAAATTTATACACGGAAAGTGCCGCAGAGGTGGGTATTAGTGCGCGCAACTTCAAACACCCACGCTCCGAAAACACACCCAGACTGTTTGTTCCAGGCATCCACTGTGTACTTTGGGTCCTCATCTATTCACGCTGGCGGCTGGAATCAACACGCAGGTAAAATTACAGCGGAATATCATTATCTGAAGGCATCTGCTGACCTTGACAGTGCATGAAGTGCGGCTCCTCTCCCGTCTCCTCCTCCGAACAGGAGAACAGAGCGCCGAGAACAAACACGTTGCCTAATCCGTGCTGAAGTCAGCGCTCTCGAGAGATGAAATGCAAAAAGCAGAGCCCCCTCCGCCCCCTGCGCACCCCACCTCAAATCTGTTCTCCCTCTCCCTCCTTTCCCATTTTCTCTCCCCTCTCCGCCGCCCTCCCATCTCAAGAACGGTGTCACTTTCACTACTCTCATGGAAAAGTGCTGTCAGCGCTTGTCTCAAAGTGCTAAGAAATTTCAGAAAGTCTCTCGAAGTAACCCTACACTTGTCAACTCTAAGTGGTACATATCCGGTACATAGCAGCCTCAGAAAGTCTAAAAACTACCACTAATGGGGCCGCTGCAGAATTTGCAGTGTCCGATGTCCAAAAGCTCAAACTGCAAAATGAGACCCGGTGCAACTTTATGACTGCGAATGGACAGAAGTCCTCGGCTAAAATCGGATGACTGTGCAGCGGCTAAATCTGTAGAATCGAAGGAAATCTTTATTTCTTTCAAAATGTGGTTACGCCGATGTGTCAGGCAATATTTCTTGAAGTCGAATTGAACATTTCATTGATTTTTTTTTTTTTTGCACAAAACAATATTTCCATTTCAAAAGTGGATAGGAGCTTTTTTTTATTTTTGATTTGTGCTTAAGGATTTGTGAAAGCCTCTGAGAGCCGACATCGCTCAAACATGCAATTGTCACCTACTGACTGGAAGGGAATAATCATCTATCTCATCCTATCATTTCTGTCATATCCAATATCTTTTTTTTATTTATTTTATTTATTTTTTAGCTAGCATTAGCTATTTCATGGGTCCAGGAAATTGGCAACAATTGAGACTGACGAAACTCAAAGCAACATAAGAGACTTGTATGTTGGGTCTTGTTAGATATTTCCAAGATAACGACTGTTGTAACTGGGATGTCATTTCCACCAGTCAAATTAGTAAAGACATTATCAATCAAGAGCTGAAACTTCACCTGCTAATCAAAAAAAAAAACCTGCAGAGGAGGCGTTATCAGTGCAGACAAACACATAAACTTTTGATTTCCCTCCTGGTGACCACAATTTAGTCCAAATAAGTCAAAATAAACAGAGGATGCCTCGGCGTCTCAGCAAAAATCATTTTTGTCAAGTCAATTTGAGTCAAATAAAGCATCCTGTAAAAATCCCCGACACCCCTAATTTGTTCTGGCGTGCTCATTTGACGACCCCAAAAAAAAAAAAAAAAAAAATTGCAGTCCACGGAGGTCACTCGGAAAACAGCCGACCTGAAAAATCGCGCGTCGTCCCGCCTTCAGGAGACTTCCTGTACGCTGCCAGTCGACTGTCACACCCCGATGAGTGAAGGATGACTGGCTGAACTCACTGCTTTTATAAATCTGCTCCTTTTTGGCTGGGCTTCCATCCCCTAATTAATTCCCGTCTCTAAATGAAATTAAATGGGTTTTAGCACTCCTACACCATCTATATACTTTTCATTACCCCACAGTCTTCCATAATCATTAATTAGTTTGAGTGTTTTATGTATTTACTGCGATTTTTTTTTTTTTTTTTTGACGAAATGCCAGCGAGCAAATAAGGAGGGATAAAGGGGAGGGGGAAAAAAAACAGTTTATGTGTCAATTATGTGCTAGCATGGTGTCTCGGGCAAAAGATGCCAAGCCTGTGTATTATTTATCGAAGCGAACAGAGGTAGTTCTAATGCGCCGAGGAGATGAGTAATCATGGCCCTGGGCATCTGCAGTACAGTAGATCCTCGACGTGCCAGGGTGCCATTCATGCCACGCTAAATTTTCCTCCCTCTTTTGATATTAATCATTGCTTGCATTACTAATGCAGATTTCTCTCTCTGTTTTTCTCCCCCACCCCATCCCATCCCACCACTATCAGTTCTGCCTCTCACTTTCTGTTTCCTTTTTTTTTTTTTCTCTCTCCCAGTCTGTCTGAATCTTTTATGCTTCGCTCCCTTTTCTTTGGCACCTCAAATGTGTAGACAGACAGTCGCGGGCCTGTCAAAACCAAATGTTACAACAGAGAGAGCATAAATGAAGTGAAAACATCAAACACGT
This sequence comes from Terapon puta, assembly GCA_028564955.1. Classification (NCBI taxonomy): domain Eukaryota; kingdom Metazoa; phylum Chordata; class Actinopteri; order Centrarchiformes; family Terapontidae; genus Terapon; species Terapon puta. The sequence goes on along the minus strand of JAOXYL010000051.1, from coordinate 7,133,361 downwards.
GCTTTTTTTTTTTCTTCTTCTTTGCCTCTCTCCTTTTTTTTTTCTTCTTCTTCTTCTTTCCTCTTTCTTCTTTTTATTCCACTGTAAATCTGCTACTATTTTCATCTGAGCAGAAACGCTAATTAAAAAACGAGATGGAAAGGTCAGCGCGGCGATACCTCAGGCAAATGTCAGGGTAAACAGCAGCGGGGCCCGCGAAAGCCCTCGCGTCCTCTCCTCCGTCCTCCTCCCGCTCACTTGCTCACTTACCGCACACACCGTTTTTTTTTTTTTTTTTTTTATATATTCTTCTTTGCCTGCTAACCTGTTCCCGCTCTCGTAGGCGACCTCCCGCCCACCTTTCCGGCTCACGTATGCAACACACACACACACATGTTCGCTGCAATTTCCTCATGTGATAGTGTGTTCCACTCCTCGAGCACCTTCCTCGCCACCCACCCACCGCCCGACAATGGCCCCACAGAATCATGTGACGGAGCCACTTGAGCCTCTGTAATACCGCTTCTTTAGCTCCCGGCCACAGTGAGGGGCGGGGGTGACTCCTTAAAGACCCCTCCAGCTTCAGGGAGATGGAAGGTGAATGGCACATACCCCACGGACAGCAACTTTTATTTTCCTCTCCGTTTCCCTCAGCTCTAACCCCCCCACCTTCCACGCTCTGATATTTCCCCGCCGCCACATCGGAGGAGGAGGAGGAGGAGGCAGAGTTGCTCGCCCCTGCCGGCGACGCTCGCCTTCGTCTAGAGGAGATGCGAGTGGCGGTACAGAGGGGGGGGGGGGGTGAGAGAGGAGTCAAATGATCCATAACATATTATTCTGTCATTTGAAAATAGCGCTATAAGAGCGAGGGGCTCACCAGCAGCTAATGCTCTGCCTTCTCCCCGGGGGCCTTAAGGTGGCATTTTTCCCGCTTTATTTCTTTTATTCATTATTAAGCCGGTAAAAAAAAAAAAAAAACTGTATTAATGGTTTTATAATCTTGACAAGCTTCGCCACGACAGTATTGAAAACATGGATCTGCACTTTTTTGGTACATGCCAGTGGGTCGTGTCCCCCTCCCGCGGCGGATGGGTGTCTTACTCAAGGACGCTCTGTCGCGGACGGACACTCACTTTGTGCCGATCGATGGCGTGACCTTTTGGTTAAGGCGAAAAAGCTCTCCCCACCTGAAGCAGACAGTGCACTCTCTCAAATTTTTTTTTTTTTTTTTTTGTCCCGCACGCATCCGCAAAAATGGCGGAGGAGGTGAACTCAGACGACATCTCGCGCCTCCGACATGATCCTGTTATAATATGGCGAAATCTTCACGCGTAATCCTCTTAAGCGCCACCCCAACCCCCTTAACCGCGCTCGCACGATCTCTCGCCAATCAGCGCGTTATATCCCCCACCCCCTCCGTCCCTACAAAATAAAAGCACCAGCTTTCGGGGCCTGCGAATCCCTCGCATCGATTACACAGGCGAGGATAAAGTTCAAAAGCAACTTTCAAACTTCAGAGCGCCGACAGATCCCTTTGTGGTTCTTCTCGAGTAGATCTTTCCATCTCAACGGGCCGCGTCCAATCATTTGTATGCGACGGTTGGGTTTTTTTTTTTTTTTTGCTTTTTCTTTTCTTTTTTCGCCGGGCTTCATCCGACACTGATCGATGGAAACGGGAAGAGTGCGAGCGAGCCAGGATTTCTTGTCACTCTGCAAATTAGATCTTCCGTCAGCACTTCGCCCGTTTCATCTCCGAGCTTATGTTTGGAGAAAGCAAAGAAAAGGTACAGAGAGGATGGGTGGTGGTGGTGGAGGATGGGGGGATGGAGGGGGGGGGTGCGCTCGGTAACACATACCATTTCCAGGCACACAGGTCTCCCATTGAAGTTTTCCACCTACACACTCGGTATAGACGGTGAAAGCAGATGAGCGGTGCGCCGCCGCTCAGACAAGAGGGAAGCCTTTGAAAATCGAGGAGAAAGTGTTTACAGTTGCCTCGAGGAAAGGCTTGAATATTAATGCGAGCCAGGGTCATCAATTTATTTATCTATCCTGTTAGGCAGGTGGATGAGGAGTCAGGCTGGGTTTTTGCATGGTTAATTATTCTCAGTTGTCCCAGTTAATCCTTGAGCACGGAAGGTGCAGGCAGATGCAGCGAAGGGTGCCGCTGCCAAAAAAGCACATCTGTGCTCCAGGAAGAAAAAAAAAAAGCAAAACAAAAAAAAAAAAAGAGAAGAAATACATGGAGGGAAAAGAGGAGATTCATTGCTGTGCACACACTTTTCCGAGGTAGATGCTACTTGGCACTGGCAGGTGTAATTTAGAGGGGATTGCATATTGCAGAGTCTTGGATTTGGATTGGTTTGCGGGGAAGTAAGCAGAAAAAGTCCAAAGGCATTACTTATTAAGGTTTGAATGAGACGTACACGTTTCACCGCAAAACCAGCTTTGTTTCCGAGCCCCACTTTTTGAACTAATAAGTGGCGAGCAGGCGTGAGACTTACAGGGCTCAAGTTGAGAATACTGTTATTCATATATGTCTTTTTAAAGAAATGTATTATTTCTCAAGAGGCAAACCCCAAAATGTGTGTAAACCGTTTCTTATGAATTGTGCAATTAAGGCTGAGAAAAAAAAAAAAAACTTCTCTAATCTTTCCTCCCCTCCGCCGCAGCAATTTTTCTTCATTAGGGCGGATTTCATTTTTGAAGTTTATGACTTATCCTTACAAACAAATAATTGCGGCACACCCCACTGGGAGCCGCGCGCATTTTAATCAGCGCTAACCCCGAGCTTTGACATGGAAAACTCATCTTGCTGCGCTCGTTTCTTGTATTTCTTCGGAGATGTATGCATATTCAATATTCATTTGCGTTATTGTCTTTACCCCCACAATGAATAACAAACGGCGCCGTCGGAGGGGGAGTCGAGGAGCCGAGACGTGCGCGCGCACAGTGGCTAATTCATGAACCTCAACGGTCTGAACGCCGCCTCCTCGCTTGCCACAGCGTCGGCATCTGAGGTCAAAAGCGAAGTAGTGTAACATTCGTAATCTGCAGTCTTGTGCATGCATGTTGCGTATATGAGTTTTTAATGCACAAGGGATGGTGCGCGCCCCTGTATCCACATTTGCACGACAGCACTGCAGCAATTATACCGCTCCCAAGCTCCGCCGCCGCTGCTGCCAGCTCCAATCCTACCAATTTCGATTGATATTAATAAAGGCGACTTACATTGCATCTGTTTCTAAGTGCATAAAAAGGCATAAATACTGCGGCCGTAAAACGGATGGAAGCCATAAAAACTGGGGGAGCATTGAACAGGAAACTAAACTATGCGAACGGCAGGGTAAAACAAAAATGAAGACATAAAAATGGCACAGTCAAGACAACAATCAGAGAGCGTGTTTTACGAGGCAATTTCCAAAATCTTATTGAATGCTAGTTTAAAGCTCCTCGGGCGAGGTGTTCCGTAATCTGTCTCCTCCCGTCTGGACGGGCTGAGGTTCAAAATGGCTCTGCCTGAGGATGAGAGGTGAGATTTTTTATTTTTATTTTATATGAATTTTTTTTTAAAAAAAGCACATCCAGGCCTCTAAAAAGTTTGAGAAATAAAACTGAAACTATGGAGAGGTCTCATTTGTTTTGGGTGAACTGGCCCTTTATCGCAACCCTCCGCCGACGTACGCTTTAAGCAAGTGGCTCTCATCGGGAGCCAGAGCAGCAAAAGGCAGGCACTTGAATTATTTTCAATCTGTTTGCTCGGCTTTAATCATCGGGGTGTCGGAGGAGGGGCTGGGGGGGGGGGGCGATAAAGAGCCGTGAAGCGGCGCGCCGTCCGAGGGAGAAGTCGGTCACCGGTAGGCCCTCTCGCCCCAGCTGCAGGAGCACATCTGCAGCCGCAAGTATTCACACAGGTGGAAACGCAGCGTCCCTCGTGTGCCTTTGACGCCGCGAGGCTCGCCCATCCGTGCCTAACGCCATCAGCGCACGCTAGAGAGGGCTGATAGCATTTTGTCCCGCACTCCGTTTGTCGCGACTCTCCCCGGGCGCGGCCCCGTGACCCGTTTCCTTTTGCTCCGTCACCTGGAGACAGCGGGGGCCCCTCTGACGTGACACCGCTCAGACACAGGGCGCCGAAAAACGCGGCGCCGCTTATCGACGGGGGGAAAGGACGAACCGACGTGATGGGGCGACGCCGTTGAGAAAGCGGCAACTCTGGTGTTAGAAAAAAGTGTTAATTAAGCTTTTTTTTCTGTGTGCATCCAAATCAATCTGCACAAAATTTCTCACATTAACGTTTGTTGGAAAATGAAAACCTTTTTAGTTTTTTGATACTTTAAACACTGAATTTATTGCTCCACAAGCAACTGAGTTAACAGGTGTGTGGAACAGGTGACCAAGAAACGTAGCTTATAAATCTCAACAAATCATTGCCTCTTTCTGGGCTGCATGTGTGTGTCTTTTTGGGACTGCGTGTGTGTGTATATAAAGCCATGCTACCTGTGTTCTTGTGGCTGCAGTTGAAATACGTTTGCACCCAACAAATGTCACAATCAAGTCAAACTCCACCTTAGAAAGGTAAATAAATGATGTCATTTGTGGTGTCTGATTGTATTTGTTCTGTATAACACCTCATTCATACTCCAGTGGAAGCCTTTTTGAAGATTGGATGTGCAAGTTGTCCATTTTAACTTTTTAAAGCTTTGCCTTTCGTCCTTCTTTGCTATTTTTCTTCTCTTTATCAGGGGAGTCAAGTCGAATTCACTCTGATGCTTTTATGTAAATATCAGGCGTGTTCCTTGTGTTTACATGCGCTTTATGTCGTGTGCAAGGACGGGCTGTATCCTCGCAGCTTTTAAGACTCATCTGCGAAAGTTCAGCTATATAGGGTGAGTCTCGCCGGAGTGGTTGCTATGGTAACACGACAGTATTGTCTGCTAATATCATAATTTTACTTTGCATCTAAATCGAAACTGCTATTTTTTTCCTATTATTGTATCGGTAAAGTAATAGAATATGGGTTTCCTGGTTACTTAATTGAAATAAATGACTAGAAGTGCTTGCATTGTTTTGTTCACCCTCCTCTTCCTCTTCGGTTCCTTCTCTTTCCTGTCTCTCGCCGACTGCTCTCCGTCCCCTCCCTCCTCTCCTCGGTCGCGCGGTGACCTGGCCTGTCAGCGGTGTCGGCTGTAACTCTCAAAATCTGAAGGCGCTCGTCGGGCTGCACGCGGTGACAGGATGATTACCCTTTTCATCATAACTGTGAGGTCTTAACATGAGCCGATTCCTCGCCCACCGGAAGAGTGGCGTGGAGCCGGCGGGGGCTCGAGAGAGACCTCGGAGGAGAGAGAGAGACAGAAAGGGAGTCAATCTGGCTAAAGGGATGCAAATCAGAGGTAGAGAGACGACGCCGTACATGGAAGCGAGATCAAAAGTTTCTTGGCGCTGACCTCCACGCCGGTTGATTATCCATCTTGAGTGGTGGATCTCCAAACGCCTGCGCCGCCACCGCCTCGATCCGCAGCCCCCCGAAGCATTTCTCACGTTCAAAGTGGGAGCTCGGATCTCTTCCACGCGACAGCGCGGCGGCAGATTCGTACCTTTATGACGGCGGTGATTAGAGCAATAGTATAGCATCGCATCAGCCAGGAGGTGCGAGCCAATGAGAAATAAGCACGGCGGCGAGGCGTTAAGCATTTAGCACCTGCGAATCATCACGCGCGAGCAGAGGCACAATGTATCGCAAACTGTCAAAAGGGAAATAATTATGTGTGTGTGTGTTTATTTATTTATTTAAATTCATACCATGTGTTTCGCCGCTGCTGGTAAATAACTTTGCCGGTGAAGCAGCAAACTTTACACGGTTGTTGTTGCCTGGCGATGAGCAGGTGCAGACCGGTGACAACAGGAAGCGGCTGTTGTCTTGCAGAAATGTATTAAGAGCTGACCGCGGCTGAACTTTGCCCACGCAGTCAGCTCCGTGCGCCTTGACCATCGCGGCGGCGCCGGCGTGTCGCTAATGTGCTAGCGCGCTGACGTTCAGGAGGTGCAACGCTCAGGTATCGAGTGCTCGCGGCGTCCAATTAGCGCCGAGCACGAAGGCCGACGGGATCATCGTGGGCTGTGCAGGCGGGCGGCCACAAAGGAAAGTGTCTTTCCGTAAATGCATCACAGGTCGGATAATTCTGCATCAGCCCAATATCCCTTCACCAAACTTTACAGCCAATCAGGCCTTTTCACCGAGCAATTATTTCCCACCCTGGACTCTGGCCTGGGGTATCGAGCCATTCTGTGTGTTGCTGCACTCTAAATAAGAAAGACGCCCCCGGAGGTGGGAGAACCTGTGAAGACCCGGCGCACACACCGAGACTAACAAATTGGAAGTAAAGATTTCTGATGTTACCACCTCCTCCCAGGGACAAAGCAAGCGTGCGGTCCCCCCCTCGTCCCCCAACCTTTGTTTGTCTTGTTTTATTTATTTTTTCTTTTTGGCGGATCGGGAGCATCATTAGCCGAGATTCCATCAGTGTCACCAGATTTTGTCGGCTGCCATCTGCTTGACTCGGTCACAGTGGGGATTAATGGCTAAGGGGGTGGGGGGGGGGACGAGGCGCAGACCCTGAGCCCTCCCTCACCCACCCATCGCTGCTGTGTGTGCGTTTTTGCACGCGCTATTCAACGCCACGATTCAAGACGCAAAGTTGCCGCATTCAAGCTGCAAAGGACAACACCTGTTACAACCTGCGTTTTTGGTCGTATTAAGATGGAGCCGAACCACTTGAAACCCTCTCAAGCTCACGGTGGTGAAGAATTTGATCCTGGCATTCAGGCGACAAGCTGGAAAGAGCAGCTAAAGAAAAAAAATAAAGAAATTCTTTGCAATTCCACTCACATTTTATCGACTAAACGTTGCAGGAGTAGCCAGAGATTTCTGCTGGCATCTCTAATAATTTGAAATTAATGGCTTCTAGCTGTGAAAAACCCATTTCCGGTCTGTAATGAATACACTTGAATGTACATTGTAATATCTGCTCGGTGAAGTCGGTGTAATAGATCTAGTGCCTGTAGCAGCTGACACCGAACCCAATAGTGCGCTTTAGCCACACTGATAATTAAAAGACGCATTGATCTCTTTTCCCATTGCGTGGACCCTCCCCTTCAAGATCCAGTTCCCCATTTCCTGCAGGATTTATTTATCACCCACAATGCCACTGGGGTGCTATCATTCACCGTGTAAAGAGGGGAGAGAGCTCTAGAAACAAGTAGAGGGAACAGGGAAAATGGTGCTCTTTGTGCTCCTGCGTCAGCATACAGATGGATGGGCCATTAGTGGACATGGGAGCACGGTTCAGACCTTGTTATTAACACAGGTGAGGGAGAGTGCATCGCCTGAATTCCAAATGAGGTCTAATTTTCCCAGGGAAACTTCCTACCCTAATGAAATTTTGCACTTAATTCGCAGCGCGGCAAATTATTTACAGCATAATGTCAGATATTTATGCAGGTACTGGAACTCTTGTGCACACGAGAACGCCTTATGTGGCCGGAACCGTTCTCGTACGACGCTTCGGAGCTTGTGTACCTTAAGAGAGCCTCTTGCTGATGCCGTTGGAAAAGTCAGTTAGCATGTACAGAAAAGAGAAGGCCTGACCAGCAGATTAGCGTGTTCATTTGTCGCTAAATTTTTTAGTAGGTCAGTGTTGGACACGGCCTCAGTATTCGATGCAACAGCTGCCAATCATCGGTTTAGAGTCCATCAGGCCACGTTCTGCAGCCGGCTATGCTCTCCAGGGTTTGTCAAGATCATCTGGAGTATTAATTTTGTTAATAATTTACCATGGAGCTGATGTGTTGCCAAAAAAATGGTTTATAGACCAAAAAATTGAATATTTTTGATAGTGAAACAGCAAATTGGCCTGAACTTTTTTTTTTTCTTTTTTTGACCACCAACCCTCACAGCTCCTTTTTTGGTAGACTCTTGGTAGAGTTCTTTTAGTTTTTTTGGGGGGTTGTTTTCTTGGGTTGTTTTTTGGGGCTTAGGATGTATCAGAATGAGTTTGATCTCTGTTTGAAAAACCACCTCTCTGACAGCTGGTAACTGTGATTATATATGACATATTGAATATGACATAGTTCATGTACCATATTTTCCGGACTATAAGTGGCACCAGCCAAAAAATGCATATTGAAGAGGAAAAAAACATATATAAGTCGCACTGGACTATAAGTCGCATTTTTTGGGGGAAATGTATTTTATGAAAATCAGAGACCAAGAACAGACATTTCATCTTGAACGGTAAGTTATAGTAATAACGATAGATTAGATAACAATTTTAATATAGTCGCACCTCAGTATAAGTCGCAGGACCAGCCAAACCATGAAAACAAGTGCGACTTATAGTCCGAAAAATCAGGTAAATATATATTTTTTAATATAAATTGCAGTGAAAGGTTATTCAAATTGTGCAACACAAAAAGGAAATAAACAATGAAATCCATGTGGAACTGCTGGTCTGTATCTCAGTGAAAATAATCACACAAGTTCTTCAGGATTTTCTTTTCTTAGGCTTTTGTTTTAGAATTGAATGACATGCATGTTAATTTTTCTTTCTTAGTGTTGCATGAATGACAGTATTTAGATTTTGCCCTCCTTATCCTTGCTAGCGGCTATGAGAGAAAACCAGGCTAAGGGCATCTCCCTTTTATTTAACGTGTCTTTAACTTACAGTCCATTCCCCTTGTTATTTAGTTGTGGCAAAATCAATGGCGCACAAGGATGAACTGGCAATTTGGCCATGAGAAATTAATTGGGTGAAGGCATTATAAAATAAGGTCCACAACATTGTGATTGTTGGATAATTAATGAAATCTGTGCAAAGAATGTGTGGAAAATGTATTGTTCAAACTAACCCAAAGAGGCTCCACAAAACCTCTGTATTATACTGCGAAGGTTCACTTATTCATTAGCTCATTACCTCGTGGAAGGCTGCTTAACCCTGCATGCAACCCCCAGCTTGTTATCAGCAGAGTGAAGTGTGCACATTAAAGTCGAGTCAAGGTATAAAATGAGCTTTTGATTGTGTCTGCACTACCTCAGAAAAAAAAGGCCTGGTCTCCAGAAAATGGTAGATGTTACGAACATGCATAATAATGTTTGTACTCTTTGCCTTGATGTAAAATGGAATTTCTGGCCGGGCAAAAGGTGAATGTCAGTCACTTTGGTGAAGACGTGTACTCTTCTATTAGCACCACATCCTCTAGAATTTACCTTTGGAACCATATAATTGTAAAAGAAAATGTAATGTACATTAACATGACAAGGGGGTGCATCTGGATTTGTATAATGCCTCAGTAATACTCCCAGTGGAAGACTAATTCTTTACATGTCTGCAAATCCTGTTTTTCTAAACACCGTCGGCTCCCCCACTAAACAGAAAATAGGCGCAAAGTGACGGCACAATAGAAAATGGTAAAGTGTGTCAGACGTGGAATAAATAAAGTGTAAATAGAGGAACACGTGCATGGATGCACAATGGTCAAGTGCACGTATGCATGCAATTGCACGCAAGTTGCAATTATGTTAATGTGATGCTAATCAGCGGTTGATTCAAATCACTTCAGTGCCCCTCCAGTTACTCCATACACTTTACCTGTCGGGGATTTTTAAATGTGTTCTCTTGTAGTGAAAAGGAATATCTCAGTAATGTTATCATTTTTATTTATTCAAATCATATATATTTACATAAAAATACATGTATTGTATACACAAATACATATATATATATATATATATATATATATATATATATATATATATATAAATATATATATAATA
>JAOXYL010000051.1:7108319-7123447 GCA_028564955.1 Terapon puta | reverse complement strand
ATATATATATATATATATATATATATATATATATATATATATATATATATACGTATATATAATATGCATGTATATATATATATATACATATATATACACACACATACAAAACAAGTGTTTTGGTTTATTTATTTATTTATGGTTTATTTTGTTGTAAACTTGTGTTGTTTAGTTATGGTATCTCTCTGCTCATGCTCCTTCCCAGTTGACTGTAAAAACTTTACTTTAAATTTTTTTAGCAAAAAAAAAAAGATTCACCTTCTATTATTTGTCTGGCATAGTTTACCCCTGTGAACAATGTACATTTTATATTTCATACACTGCACAAATGCACACAAATAAACCACACACAAAGCCAGCGACATTTAATACTTACATATGTTTATTTTTTATTTTTTCAAACTCTGAATCTGTGCAAGACTACAGAGCTCCCTTTGATATTTCATTATTTTGGCATACAGTTAGACATACAGCTAAATGATGGATAATGAAATGCTGCTATTTGAGTAAGAAAATAAAGCAAAATAAAGCACAATATAGCATTGGCTGCAAACGTTTAATCGAATAACACAATAAAGGCACAAGTGACCCATCCACAATGAGTTCCCGCCTCCCAGCGCTGGTGGTACACACAACTCCTTTCATGCCACAACGGCTAGTTTATGCTTAAAGTGAATTCCCACCCAGTTTCAAGCCGAGCACCTCAGCACATTTCGCCGTGATGGGCATCAGCTCCAATGGCTGAGCGCACACGCCCATTCAGGGCTGATGAGCACTGGCTCTCTGGAGACAGCTTGGTGAGAACAGCGAGGTGGAATATTCATGCCACTGAGCAAGGGCTTGGAATCGCTTGAAAATGCAGTGAGTGTTGTTGTCGAGTCATAATGGTGACAATTACCAAACTGAGGAGGCACGCTTTTGAAATAAGGTCCGCTTCGCCGTCCAATTAACGCGCGGATGCTCTCACCAAATTCCCAGTGTTAGCACGGCTGAAAGGTTATCCGTGCAGTTAGGCCCGACGCCCGTGCAATATCTAATGCTACTGGCACTTTCAGGGGCCCGCTCGCTCGCCGACATTGAGACGGATCTTGATGCAAGCCAGATGAAATGCGCGTTATGCAGGGGGGAGCCGTTTCTGAATGGAGATTGAATTACCCAGGAGCCCTTATAGGAGGTTCATTACAGTCAGGCCATCCAAGATTTCCTGATTCATAGCTCTCCGGCTCTCTTTTCCCTGTGTGTCTGTGCAGTGTGAGTGTGTGTGTGTTTGTGTGTGTGTTTGCACCAGTGATGCTAACATTAGCAGACTGATGCGGTAAACAATCCTGATGGGCAGCAATGAGTGTAATCAGGGGTAGACACCCTCATGAGCCGTGCTGAATCCAATTAGATTATTTCAGTTTAAAACACATAAAGGTAAGATGCGACTGAACCTCAGCCCTGCACCAGACATGCACACACTGCGTATGATGGCACATTTTTAAAGGGGTAGTTCACAGTACACAGATCTGTTCTACATAGAGAAGCTTTAGAATAGCAGACATCTATATTTATTGATTTATATTACATTTTCAATATATAACACTGAGGCAATTAACATATTACTTGTTCATTTTTAATGTGTCATTTGTTTATCTATTGTAGTTCAAAGACTTGTTATAGAAAAAGGCAAAAATGAACTAATATACCTTTGTTCTGATATATTGAAATTCACTTTGTATATATGTGTGAATAGATATGTACACAGAGATAGAAATATACACATATGCAGCAGGAAATACTTCTACCGGCACTCACATTATGTGCTTTTCCGTGGGGAGCCTTTGTCAGTTCGTAGTGCTGGAGGACTCACAGCTGTCACACACAGAACCTGTGACTTCTTAGTTAGTCTGCCGACTGTTTCACCCCACTGTGCCTGCGAGTTTCGGAAACATTTATCCAAGATATTTATTGCAAATTGCAAAAAAAAAAAAAGTTTTCAGGGTTTTTTTGCCCCCATCCAGGCCAGGTGCCAATATTATATTATGTAGTCCTCCCTTGCAGACATTTCCCCAGCGGGGAGACAGCCAATTACACCAAATGGCAAACGTCAATAGGTAAGACGCTGACACATGGGAGGCAAAAGGTGACAAGCCGGTCCGAACTCTCGACGGCGCCAAGTGCGGAGCGGTCGAGGCACTCCTTGACTGAACACCACTACAAACTAGCGCGGCCCTCTTCCAGCCATCCCTGCCATTACCACTAGCGCTGTCAGTGCTATTTATAGTGGGCTAACCTTTTGTTACTGGGCCCCCGTCCAAGCACTCTCTCTCCGGCTCTGTCACTGAGTGGCCTCCAGATCGCCACATCCCTTCTAGCCTGGAATTGGAAGCGATAATTATGCCGACTCCTCACTTCAGAATCCCCATTGTTGACCCTCCGGGGGCCACATTCTCATTTCAGGTGGTCAATGAATATGACTGCCAAAGCCCAGCTTCAAGAGCGAATTACCTTTCATCGTACTATGTTTCATGCTTAGCTAGGCCTAAAAGGACCTTTAAGACGGCACCTGCAGTCATGTAGTGGGAGCTGGTGCATCATTTTAGCCCAGATTTGAAAAAAAAAAAAAAAAAAAAAAAAAGACCTTTTCTCAAGTTTGTCTTAAGGATGTCGAGCTATATGCCACCATATCAGTTTGATAGTAATAGGACTTTGTGAAGCCATCCTTTCACCGTGCAACATATCTCTTTAAAGAGGTATTCGCAAAAAGTTAGCAAGCCAGGATTTATATGTCGCGATTAAAACCGTCATTCTATAGTGATTAATGTTATCAGAGGAAAAAAAAAAAAATTCACAGTGAGTTACCCAGCTCTGGGCATTACACGGACCTTTAAAGTCTAACATGGAGATTAGCCAGAAACCATTTCTGATGTACTGAGCAGAAAACAGTCAGGTGGATTATTCCTGCTGCACAGTCCTGGTGATGCAGCAATTTTTCCCTGGCTCGCTCCGCGTCCAGATGCCTTTTTTTTTTTTTTTTTTGCCTCGTGACAGCTGCACTTGTGGATGATCCATTTAACTAATAGACCAGTATTTAAATGCATCTGTTCAGAGGAGGCGGTTGTGTTCCAAACAGGCACGCCATGAGCCGCTGACATTTTCGCTGCGAGAGGGAAACGCAGACAATGTAAAAATAGGCGCTTGACGTTCATTGAACCACCTAGCTGAGGCAGGTGCGCGCCCGAGCACGGGTGACATTTTAAAACCCCGCGTTTCGTGCCGATCTCTCATCATCTGCGGAAAACTGATAACTGTACTTTACCGCACCGCGGAAGCAGGAGAGTACAGTCGTGGCTGCTGTTGTTGTTGCCTGTGGATGCTTTTGTGCCAATCAGAGTCTTATGCAGCAGTGGAGTGCACATTCCTGTTCATCTTTTCTCTTTTTTTTTGGTTTTGTTTACCTTGTGTCTGCTAGGTTTTGCCCTCCGAAGATCATGGAGTCCATCAGAGGAACAAGGTTATTGCGACCCTGGTTGCATGAGCGCAGGTAGAGCCAGCTAACCACCGAGAATTATCCCCGGAACTAGATTTTCAATGCATAACATCAATTTAGCTTAAAGGAGGAGTCCTGTTTATAGCAACTTGGGTTTTTTTTTTCAGCTCTTGCCATCGGCTCTGTCTGTTATGATAAAAAAAAAAAAAAAAGTGTAGTCGAAAAGTAATTTGGGTCCCTGAAAATGGGTCCAACAGAGCAAAGAAACAAGCAGCCGGATGATAAGATGTCTTGTAAACACGCCCGCCAAATTTGTTTAGAGGAGGAAAAACAAACAAAAAAAAAAAAAACACCTTAACATCACTTAAATGGTGTGCACTCTGCTTTCATATACAAACTTGGATTATTACCAACGTTTCTGTGGCACTCGCCTGGCCTCTTACCATCAAACAAAGTCGCAGCTAATTTGGGTACGGCGTTGATTTGTTTACAGCCTCCGCGATGGTCGAACCGCTCACATCTCCCGCACCGTTGGACCAATTTTTTTTTAAGCAGTGTTGGCACTTTCCAAGATTTCAGCAGCCTCTTAACATCAGTCACCTGCATGGTGGGCGCAGTGTTCATCATAACTGATGAAAGTAAAATCTGTTTTAATAAACTGTGGCTTTTCAGTTTGTCAGGACGTGAGTGACAGCGCGAACATTGTGATTGTACAGGAACACAACATGGGTACATGCATAAAAAAAGCACGAAACATGTTAAAAGCATGCACACAAACACCTTCCTATTCTCATCCTTGTGCCACATTGGCTCAATTGCATTTGCTCTCAGCTGATTCCCCTGTTTTGCTCAAGCGCCGTGTTGTGTTTAAGGTATTTTTGGTTATTTTCCACCCATCATCCACTTCATCACCTCTCTGCCATTTGTAAGTGCTGTATTTTACCACGCTTATTACCATTTTGGGGAGGGGTGGAGGGGTGGAGGGGTGGAGGGAGTTGCGGGGAGGGGAAAAAAAAAACAGCAGCAGAGTAAAAGGCAGTACAGCCAATACAACAAATCAGCTTTACTTGGTATGCATGGAGCGGCCAAAGCTATCGTGTTATAAATTGGCATGTGGCAGCAGGCCAACTGTGCATTGCATTAGTCAGATGCCCCCAGTGTAATAAAATGCAGTAGGAGAGGAAAGAGAGTGGAAGGGAAAAAAAAAAGAAAGAAAGAAAAAAAACACGGCAGGCGAGGCGCTTTCTGTAGATTGAGATCTTAAAAAGGGGAGCTGCTGAACAATATATCTGGGAAGAAGCTCAGACCAGCTGAAGAGATGGTATCGGCACACAGGATTATTCTGGACTAAATGAGATGACATTCACTTTGACAAATAATTTCCTCCCGTTGTATGCATATAAAGAAAGGCGGGAGGGAGGGGGGGAATTATTTCAAACGGGAAACCTGCATTTGTACAGCTGCAGGAGGAAACTTAAAGCTACAATCAGCCCTTTGTGTTTTCTGTGCAAGCCCTCACAGCTGTGCAGAGAACAATATATTCCCCAGCATTTTTTTTTTATAGACTGCATTTAGGCTCTCTCAGCTTATTTCTTGCTTTGGAGAAAATGTCTGATACATAGGGAACAAAACAGATTAGGTTTTTTTGTGTGTTAAGTAGTTAAGTAGCTAAGTTAAGGACTGCACAGGTTGAGTTTTTAAGGTTACTCTCTCGGGGGGAAAAGGGGTATTTTGGCCTGAAGAAGCAAGCGCAAACTAGCACATATGAACAGCAAAAGTCCGTTCATTGATCGCAAACGCGTCGGACATCAAACGGTGATTCATCCCTTTACACCCGTCATCTCTGCCTCTGCCTCTCGTATCCGCACACAGACGATGAGTTTCTGCCCCTGCGCCATTATGTAGATTGCACCGGAGGAGATAGGAGACAGAAAAAGGTGTGATGACTTTCTGGAGATAAGAGCGCGTGAGTTACGGCGGCATAAAGAGCCCGGTTGGATGGTGGAAGTTCAAAATAACATTGTGTGTGTTCAGTCTCCTGGTAATAATCATCAGCGGAGCAGCTCCGGGCTGTATTTCAGCGAGAAATCACTGATTAGACGTGTGGTTCCTGGTCTCTGGCTTTAGGAGAAGGAAGTTCATAAATAACTGACTATAGAACCGAATTAGTCCATTAGATTATCATATGCTGATTTAATACTGCTGAAATTTCCCTGAGCAGGCAGCGAGCGTGTGCGGAAAGCGATGCATACGGCGGGCGATTCTTGTTCGCTTTAGTGTGAGCTCATTTAGGGTCCTCGGTTGAGCCATGAAAGCAGAGCTAAGAGGCCAGTGAGGTGGCATTAAGATGCCGTGTTAGCTCAGACTTTTTAGACCTTGTGACGTTAGGTGGCTTTTAATTCAGATACAGAGAATTGTATCACTGTAGGGTTTAAATGAAAAGTGGCCATTTCCTTCAGTGGAATAATTTTAAATAATGCTTCAAATGTCTGCGGCTGGGGTTCTGTCTCTTATATTTGCATTGCATTAACACAAATGCACAGTGCATTATACCTTTAGAATTTGTAAGCATAATTTAAAAACCCTTTTAATACATCAGAGTTCATGCGCATGCATTACAAACACAATTGTTGACAACAATATACCACAAATGTACGTTTGCACACCTCCAACTTTCAAACATAATTATATTTCCATCTCTATTGTAATTGTCTTGGGGACATATGTATACTTGCATTTCATTAGTAAATCCATTCTCTGGCCGCAAATGATTGCTTTCTTCATATTTAGTGCATCCACTGGCAGCATTCGACATATGCCGGAGGAGTTGATTAGAAACATCTGAGGAAAGAAGAACTGCGCTAACATCATTGCTAAAGGCAATATTTTCTCTGGGTGGTGCTGAGTGGGGATATTAAAGTAACACACACTTGAAATGATGTTTGTGATTATTTTCAAAGTGACTTGGAATAATTTGCTGTCTTTTTTTTGGGTTTGTTTGTTTTCATCTTTAATCATTTTCCAGCAAGTTTTGTTCCTTTTCTTTACAAAGCACGCTGTCAGCAAGCTAAACGATCGCTTTTATTGCACCTAGAAATGAAGCACATTTCTTGACCGGTGATGATTGATAAAAGTAAATCACGTCAGCACTGCTGGTAAACAGGACGCGACTGTGGGAAGCGGTGCAATCAATGCGATCCATTATTCTCATGAGTGATTGATAATAATATTACATGCAGTGCAATATGTGTGATCTGGCTCATCTTACCTCAAGTGGTTAAAACCTTTGTTGCTGACTTTGCATCCCATTTTGTGTGAGTCTCCTGTGCCATTTGGACCCAAGTTTTGTTAGAAAGCTCAACCAACAATTGCATTAGACGCCGGGTCATCGCTACAAACCATCAAGCGTTTTCCATCTGATGTAATATTTATTTCCCACTGTAGCACTTTAGCCCCTTTAGGTCCTTTGTTGTAAAGCTTTTTTACTTGCACTATATTTTGAACTGGTGTTCAGCTAAAGCATTGTTTTAATGTTCATGATGAGCTATAATGTTTGTCTCTATAGCTGTATACTATTCTTTTTTGTCCTCCCTTTCCAGGATCGTCACACTTTTGCGCCAAATAAAACCTCACACAAACTGTTGCAGATCTTTATGCGTTTTGTCCGATGAAAAGTATTTTGCTCTGAAACGTCATCTTTTCATGAGCTAAGAAAAACAGTCTTCATATCAGGCTTTGTGACAAAGCACTTTTTTAGCCAACCCAGTGGGTTTTTAGATGGTTTATTTCCTTTGAGCTGTGGGAGAATTTTCTCAAACTATAAAGGAGCACTTAATCCCCCAGTTTATTTGGAAAGAAAATCATAAATGCCAAATTTGGAGAGACGTAGTTTTATTTAGAATATCGTATTGTATTTTCAAACAAAACATTTAAGTCCCTTTGGCTTTTGGCCCTTTGACTACAAACTTTGTTGAACTGATGGTTCGCAGTTGTCATGAAAATATTGTTAGTTTCACATTGTGTGCTCTGGTGTGGATTCAAATCAGTACTAAGGCAAGTAGATATTCACTGACATTACTTTACTCATTCCCAAATTAAAAATGAGAACATATGGGCTCCATAGATTGTACACTAATTCATCTGTGTGGCTGGCCATTTGTTTTAGTGATACATGCTGAGTTCCACAATGTTTTGCAGCAATGTTTCCTATTAAAATACTCAAAGTACTCAAAATAAAATATCAAAGGATTTGAAATATAAAGGTTTATGGTGACCAGTTTAAAGTTTATAGAAATAGAATGAGGTTGCATGATGGTGAAAATGTAGAGAGAAACCCCATTATGAATGGTTTGAGAACATTTAATGAAAGTAAATCAGATTTGCTTTGCAGCCCATATTTTATTTTTGTCCAGCTCTTTGCTGATGATTTAGCTTTTTACCACTTAATATCACACAGTTGATTAGAAATAGGGAAACCCATATGTGAATGTGCAGTGTGGGGCATAATAAATGAAAGTTATTACTAATTGGGTTAATTTATTTGCAACCCTTTTTCACTTTTCACTGGCAGTTAAACACACAAAATGCGCAGGCCCGCATTCATTCGAAAAATTGCTGCTGGATCAGCAACTCGAAAAAAATGCTTTCACTTCAGCCCGGCTTCATCTCTGTGATTGCACAGCTCCTGATGTACCTGGATTATTGTGCAAGCTAAGCAGGCTCAACAAACTTCTGACTCTCAGGAGGAATCAGAGCGAATGCAACCTAATTCTGATCCCTGTCACTTTGAATTTTGCGTTTCCACCCCGTTGCGTAGGATGTCTCAATTTAATGAATGAGGAAATACGGTTCCACACGCAAAAACCTTCAGCTGTTGCCCTGGTGGGACTGCTGGCCTTGCTCCTTGTCAGCATGGATTTGGAAACCTGACAGAGGTTTGGGTGTCAGATGGGTAATTGTCAGGATCTTAAACTACTTAAAAATGTAATCTAATCTCAAAAATTCAGTGAATAAGTGTGATGGGTCTAGTTTTGGTATGCATGGAAAATTAAATTTTGTCTACTTGTAATTTTCTTTTGATACTGGCGTTTTATATGTGATGTGAAAAGCCTGAATCAACCAGTGAGGATGCACTTCACACATACGCAAACACACCTGAGATGAACTCTTATTTCTTTATAATGTCTCTAAAAAAACAAAACAAGCAAAACCAATTTTATATATGTTTTTTTGTAAAGATGAGGCTTCAACATGAGTGAGTAAAATCATGTCAAATTACAACATTCCCTGTTACAAAAACACTGTCCAAGGATACACAAAAGGGGAATTTCTGGTAAAAAGAAGTCCTCCAACGTTGTAAGAAATGCACTTGATTTGATAAAGTCTTGCTACTGAAGCTTTGCAAACATCAGAGTGTATTTTTTCACAAAACTAAAACTAAAATTTCTCTTCCATTGAGAACACATTATGTAAAAATCTTTCAGCGGCCAGCATGAACGGGAGGAACGATCACAGCATTGGAAGTCAGTCTGGGCGACTTTTTGTTTTAAGACAGTCTGTCGCATTTTAAATGTGACTCTTAAATAAAAAAACAGCATTGTGGACGTATTAGCAATAATTTCAAAACCAACACACACACACAGACACGCCTGAGGCCTACAAACACCAAAGATTAAATCAGGCTCAGACTATTGTGACAGTCTCAGAAAGTTTTAGAGATGCGCACACACACACAGACACACACACACACATTTGTTTACCCGATGAGCAATATTGCAGACGCATTAGATTGGTCGTGCCGTCTGCTCCACAGTTATGGATTTATGCTTCATCACCATGGCATCTCTTTTAGCGTTGATTATAATTCCCAGAAGCCCTTAATTAAACCGTGTGCAGCAAAGGCCTTTTGTTTTTTTTCTAATCATTTATCTCTGAATGAGAGCGAAGCCCTCAGATTTACTGACCAAGTCTCCCGGTGCAGCGGAGAGAACCGGCGGGCCGAGTAACCCATAAATTGCTCAACCCCACCGAACAATTTGCTCCAACCGAAGTCTGCTTATGAGGCACATTTCCTGTTCGCTTGATGTTTTTATTTAATAGTCTGGCCCGTTTAATCACTGCGCGAGGGCTGTATATTCGCGAGACCTTGACTTTGATGACTTTCTTTGGTATTTTGGTAAGGCCGCAGCTATGTTTAGCCTTTTCACGGGGGGATTTGATATTACCCTCTGCAGCGTAACAGCCCGCTTGACATTCAGCTGATGTAATTTGGCTTTTTAAAAATATCGAGGAAGCTTGTTGTTTTAATTACGCTGCATTGCCGAGTGTCAACTCTGGTGTTCAGATGGCCATAAAATAACAAGATAAGTTAGTGGTTGGTACAAACTGTTTTCTAAATGACTCAATATACGATCAAATGAATATTATTTACAACTTCAACAGCCTGTTTTTCATAGATAGTTTCAGTTTTTATTTTTCTTGACGTTTTTTATGTTAATTTGGAAAGCATGTCTGTTTGTTATTCTTTTATTTTAAGGTTTGGCAAAATCTAATAAGCTGTGAGGGGAAACCATGTTGAGCGTTTTGAATTTTCAGCCTTTTCAGCGGTTGATATTTCACATAATCTGGTAGGCATTGATTCGGCCGATAACGCGAGCGGTGCCGCCTCCCTCTCCTCTCACTCTGCTGACTGCTGCGACCACACCGGCCGACTTGCTGGAAGAGCGTGCACTTTTCACTTTCCAGTATGTGTTCGAAACGATCCGACGCGGGGCACGATCACGCCCGCTAATTTGGTGCCACGGGCCCATGATCTGAGACGCGCGCCCGTTGTAGCGGGTATTATTAGCTCCATCACGTCAGAGGGGCTGGTTAGTTTTCGAGAATCGACGCAGAACACAGGAAAGATAAAAAAAAAAAAAAAAAAACATGATCCTTTTCAATCAAGCCCTCCTTTGCTCTTCACTTATATACACTGTGCATATATATGCACTTTAAAATATTCCTACTTTTTAGGTAAACATTGTTTTTCTATCTCACACACTCAGGCCTCCACCATAAGCAAAGATGTACACTTGGATTGGAGAAGTTTAATGTGATAAAGCCGAAGCCTCAGCTAAAGTGCAGCTGACACTAAAACTGAATATAGACTTTTATTCGACTTAAATCAACTGAGTTTGCATTTATAGCTCTGCCCTAATTGTTTTACTAGTCTGCTAACAGCACTGCATCAGCACCTCCTGGCCTTTTAGTATTTCACTGATAATGCTTTCAACATTTGATGCATAATGCTGTGGAGACTGCAGGCGAGGAGCGCACCGGAAAAAAAAAAAAACAACTAACCTTTCCATTAAATTACTTAGGAAGTTTGGAGTGATTGAACCCCATTAACCGCAGACATGCTGCGATGGATCGAACCCGAGCCACTGATATCAGCACACTTTGATCCCCACGACGACTGCGTGTACTCCTTTCTATTGCTTATTGATTCGATTTCTCGTAGAGGGCTGCGTTTCCGCTTTGGCCGTACACGAAAAGGTTCTCACTCTTATTTCCCAAATGGATAATTGGAGATAAGAACAAAATCGCTTGTATGTCTTTAAAGCCAAGGTAACGCTCAGTTTCTCTGGGTTTTCGACCGAACTGACCTTTGAACCCAAACACGTGTCCGTTGGCATCTGTCGTTAGGTGCGTAAGTTATGACGGCATCAGTTTCACCGCAGAGGGGCATGAAGGAGAAGTTAATTTTCTGCATTCATGAGCTGATGGAGTTATGTACTCTCTAATCCTGCTGGGACTGAAAAAGTCTGCAGCATAGCAGAAAATATCATGGTGGATAAGGACAGCAGGTCATAACATTGAGCTAGTTTAGATTCTGGTGGAGTCTCAGAAGCATCCACGTTAGCTGCTTTGTGGGCTTTGTACCCTCCTTCACCTTACATTGTGTAAACTGTAAGGGAATTGTGTGATTTGGTCTGAAAGGCAGGTCACGACAAACTGCTGAACTTGATTGATTTTATGAAAACAAATGTACAGACGAATCAAAAATGCTTTATCCTTCCATAGTGGCTACTAATGCGGCATTACATTTGCTAAAACTTTACATATTTATACAAAGTACAACTTTAACACTCAAGAGGAACATTTTTAAAAAAACTCATAGCCAATGCAGCAGACCCAGTGATGTCAAAGTTATTATTTTCATTACACCTCTTCATTATTGTCAAACTCTGGTGTCTACATTACCCATAATGAATCTCAAAAGGCAACATTTAAGTTGAAAATTCATCTGTGTTTTGCGAGTAGCTGTTAGCCTCGAACAGTGATGATATCTGGTGAGCTCTTTACTTTTTAAGGCCAAACCCCCTGATTTGTTTCTTTTTCAATTTCTTTTCTTTTGTAATCTGACCTCAGTGACATCACTTGACCTCAAGTGACATCAGTTGAGGTCATTTCTCAGATTTAACATGCTCTCTTCTGGAGCCACAAAAGCCTTGATGCAACTTTTCCCACATCAGCGGCAGGAGCTGCCGAGTTTCACGGTGTTGAGGTGGACTATATGTCGCTAAATTGAGCTACTAGCCAAAATTACCTGCCACAGACTCGACTCAAGGTTCAGAGTCACCACGGATCAAATCGTTGTCTCAATTGGTGCTGAACTGTGTGGGGTTGCCATGATAACTATAATCATCTGCCAAGCGCATTTCTTATACCATTTTGTTGCCACTCCTTTAAACACCACATCTCACGTCACATCTCAGCCGTTGCATTTAGTTTTTTTTATAACTCATCTCTGTGCTTATTTGCCATTAATCTACACATACATCTGCATCATTATGGCGCCATTATTTGTGAGATGCAAACACAAATAATTACTATATTTGCAACTTCTGCTGCACGCTGGTTATTGTCTCATCACAAGACATTACTGAGGCGCACCAGACTCTGATATGATAGATCAATTTATTTCCAGTACTGTGCAGTCAACAGAACACCATCAGGCACAGGTGTGGTAACAAATGAGGAGCTTTTATTATGTATACATCAATAGAAATTGTAATGAGGATCCAGGACCAATTTAAGCCCTCGATCCAACAGTGTGAATTGAGACGAGCAGCGTAAATGTTTTGGCAGCCCCAATGTAAATACAGAAACCGATTACGGGCATCATCCCCAGGAGCAAGCAAATATGGGATAGATGTTTATGTTCAGTCCTAGAAAACAGTAGAATCAGAATATTATACGTCTCTGCTGTGATTTTCATATGAATCAAAAAAGGGTTCGCCGCCGTCTTGCTGTGGCATCTCCGCCGTGTTTTCCTGGCCTCGAAGGACATCAAGATAGGTGAGGAAGGGACCTTTACGTGCGGCTTACATGAAAGGCAACAGCACTCAGGATGTGGTAATACACGAGCGCGACGTCAGATTTCATCCACGCGAGGCAGATTGGAGCAGGTGGAGCTGTTCTGTTATTATTCAGATTGCACGGACAATAACTCCCGAGCCATTGTAATGAACATGGAGGTGAGGCGGTTCGACATCATTTTTCGATTCCACTCAATTTCTGATCAACCAGTTCACCAGACAGAATATTAAGATTGGACGATTCTTCAAAAAAAAGAGGAAATTCAGTCCAAAATCAATCAAAAAAATTCAAATGTATGTTTTCAACAACATATAGGACCTGATTGTGGTTATGGCAAATGGTATGGAATTAAGTGGTATGGTATTCTGATTGAGTTGTTGGTAATCATTAGGGAACTACAACACTTGGGAAAGGTTGTAGAAAGAAATTATTGTAGTTTAGACATCGTAGCCGTGGTTCACATTCATTCTCTGTTGGATTGTGATGGGTTACAGTGGGTGGCATTCCCAGCATCCTGTTTTGAAACTGAGAGGAAATTGTTGTGCGATTCTGTACTTCTGCCAAAGAGCAACCATAGGATCAGGAACGGATACCCATGGCTGTGAAAACACTCGACGTACAAGGGCAGAGGGCCTGTGGAGGTCTGAAGCCCTTATTTCCTGTTAAGTAAAATAAACGTGGAATTCCCATGATGGATTAGCATGAGGTGATTATAAAAAATACCCCTCAAGGTTCTGTGGATTCCCTCCAGTATTTGAAGAGTTGACCAATCTCCAGTAAGATTAGGTTTGATGAGGGAAAAAAACAAAAAGAGACACAAAAAAGCGCTGTATTCCCATTTGTCTATATTGTACCGAAACACCAAATAACCTGTCACTTACAATGAGGAATTTGTTAAATATCTTGTACATTGGGGGAATCCTCTGATACTTCAGAGTGGCTGTGCGGGTGATTGCAGTCCCACTGAATGGTAATCCCCCTCTAAAATAGAGTAGGGCGAAAGAGATGAAGAAATGTAATTTGAGATGGAAATCTTCCTCAACTGGGGCAATCGAGAAGGTAATCTTACTGAGAGTGGATGCAGTGGTAGTGTGTAAAGATAGGGGAGGATGGAGTCTGCATGTGGGAATGTGTTCACGGAGGGCAGACGATTCATATTTGAAAAAAATATAATCGCGCACAGGCATTTCACTGCACTTGTAAGCAGAAGTCTTTTGCTGTGCTGATGGCGTGGCTCTGTGAAGTGTAATGTCGGTCTGTTGTTTGCTCCACAACTTTGGTCTAGGCTTTTAGTACTGTAACAGCTTTTGGATGGATTGTCTGTTTGGACATTTACGGTTCCCAAGAAGATGAATCTAATGTTTTCAGTCATCGCCCGACTTTTCCTCTAGTGCCACCAAGAGGTTCACATTTGTGGTTTTGAGTGAAATAGATCCACATCTATTGATTGGATTGCCATGGCTTTTATTACAAACATTCACATCTCACTTGGAGCATACTTTTATAGATCTGGTGATAGTTTAACTTTTCATTTAGTGCCACCAACGCTTTTATTCCTACCTACTAAACTAATGGTGCTCCCGTATATTCTAGTACAGTTTAGTACATTTTAGCATGCTAACAGGCTAAATCGAGATGTCAAACATGGTGAACAATACACGTTGTATATTGCATGTTAGCATGCTGACGTTCCCCTTCAACTTGAAGCTTTGCTGTGCAGTACAGTGTCGGAGTGTCGCTCTTTAATGTCCAAGGTCGGTGAAGATGATTGGTATCACTTGTCAGTACAGTATAACATGAATGTTGAGGTTTTTAATTTAGGAAATCATAAGGAAGAAGCCCTCCAATGAACCATATGATGAACTATTCTGACTGACTTATATTTATTAATG
Organism: Terapon puta; assembly: GCA_028564955.1. Taxonomy (NCBI): domain Eukaryota; kingdom Metazoa; phylum Chordata; class Actinopteri; order Centrarchiformes; family Terapontidae; genus Terapon; species Terapon puta. The sequence goes on along the minus strand of JAOXYL010000051.1, from coordinate 7,108,720 downwards.
TGTGATGTTAAATAATTAGTTTGTAGAAAGCAAGACAATCAAAGGTTGTGTCACAAAACTTTTCTTAAATTAATGATATTTAAAGAAGATGTACACTGATTTAAGCTTAAAAAAATAATTTTGCAACACCAGATGTAAACAGATTATATAGTCCTTCTAACTACACTTTTTATTTCCTGGATCACAGTTTTGTATCGCCCTATGCAAAGGTGGACAAGGGACACAATCCCATTGATCCTAAGTATAGATGTTCCTTGTCAATTTTTACTTCTGTTAAAGTTCTAAAGTTCTTTCAGTAGTACCTTATTATTCAAAAGTATATTTGGGATTCAGAATCATTGTGTTGGGTTTGGCTAACAGAATAAAACTTTGAATGCGGTCGTCTTGCTTGTCCTTGTGCC
>JAOXYL010000051.1:7086288-7096759 GCA_028564955.1 Terapon puta | reverse complement strand
TTTCCTCAGCCACTAAATGAAGATGCGACTGCCGAGCTGCCACCCGCTCTCCTCCTGTCAAAGTGGCGGAGAGTAAAGCGGAGGGAACATGTGAGCAAACATTTGGCGACCGCCTCGGTCCACAGGGAGCGCCAAAATCCACACAAACTGAAAAGTTCCATCGAGTTTCTTCAAGCGACTTGTACATTTTTGTATGTGCTGACATTTTTTTCCCCCCTCTTTTCCAACCTTTCAACTTCCTGGTTGTAATGCTTTGTAAATGACAGATATGAGAGTGGTATTGATCATCCAACTTTGCCACCCGTTTTCCCAAAACGTCCACTTTTCCTTTAAGATTGCCTGAGTTCACCTCGATTTCGAGCTCTCCGTTTCAATCTGCTGGCTGCCCGTAACCTGTTCTTGATTGCCAATCTCTTTCTGTTTTCTTTACCTCGTCCTGGCTTCAAATTAAGCTTGATTATTGAGTAAACAGCTTCTTAACTCCAGCGAGTTTGCTCTTGGGTTCAAGTCCTACTCAGACACTGCAGAGTCATCTCCACAATCTGCGCACATGTGCTCCATACCAACCATGCCCACCCCCGCAATTCATACATACAGCGAAGGCCATTCACTTTAAGACAGATGTCACTGGCGCTGATTTCCAAAACATTAGAGTTGACAAATGAATCAAGCGTCGGTGTGTTGATGCAGTAAAGTCAAAGGGCTCTGTAGCTCAATACCAACACTTGCAGAAGCGTGGGGTGTTTGGATGAGGACGTGTCGGGTGGCTGCGTCTGTTCAGCCGCGGAGAGTTTACACTGACGCATTTGAGGCAAAAAATAAGATCCGCGTGATTGGCACCGATCGCGTCGGGCTTGATCTCGAGATCAGCTCCTCATAAACCGAAGGCAGGATGTCGCAATAAGTTGAACGGCGGCGAATTGAAGAGATTCCGCGAGGCGCTAAGCTGTGCAAAGTTGGTCAGAAGGAGGCTGCAGTCGTCCCCGCTGCCTCCCGTCTGTCTCTCCCCTCTTTCATTCGGATGGTGTAATAGGGTTGAGGCGATTGATTGATTCCCAGGGACAGATGGCATGTGCCCAAGACGGGCATTTCTGCCTCTATCCAATAATGCGGCGAGTTTTCCTGCTCTGGTGCATTGAATTACAATTTCGAATGTGTTGTCCCCATTATAGCAAAAGTTTTTTTTTTGGGTGTGTGTGTCTTTCAGTTAAAAAGGAGTCAAATATGAGTGTGTTGCTGCAGAAGAGAGCTTGTGTGTGTAGCTGCTTGCGATCATGCGTGCCGGCCTTTTCTATCCAGGTGGTACCTGTATTCCATCTGGAGTCCTCAGCCCTTTCTAATCTTGGAAATTAGGACATTAAGGGTAATAGAGATCTAAATTACATTCATCTAATATTACCATCGCCTATCACAATTACGCTCCACGGATTAAACAAATCATTTAAGTTGAGGTAGCTATTCAAGTTGAATGTCACCTCAGCAGGTGTTGCCCCCATAAAGCCCAGCACTGATTGAAAAGGTATATTACCTCCAGTAGGTGTATGTGCCCGCTGTGCCTATTGATACACACCTTTGGTGTGATGGATGACTAAAGGCATACTTAAGTTGTAATGATCTTTATATGGTTGAGAGCCGGACTCTCGGCCAATTGGAGGAAAATGAGCAGGGCATCGTAACCTTGCTCCTTCTCAATTAGGCTCGTGCGCGAGCGATTCCTTCATCTCACTCGCCGTTTTGCCCTCTCACAGCTATTCACCATCCTCTCCCCCCGCTCTAGAATTACAATAAACTAATTCTTGCCTGTTTCGCACAGACTGTGAATAATGGGAGTGACAAAAAAAAAAAAGGGTCGCTCGGCAGCAATAGTCGTACAGGCTCTGAGCGCTGTTTTGTTAGGCTTGACTAGCTTTTGTAATTATGTTTTCCCCCGCAACCTCCCCGGACCATGTATAGCCCAAAACTGCGGAATTCAAGTTACTGAAGTATAAAACGCATTTCACTTTGCAGTATAATCACAACCGAGTCTATTCAAATGGCGGCCGACTTTGTTTCATTTCATGCACAGAGCGTCTAAGTAAGTGAAAATGGGTTATTTTTTATCAACTGGTGTGACTGAATTGACTGCGTTGCGCGGCAGAGCCTTTTAATCCCAGCGGTTGTGCAGCCCGCTGAATGGAAGTCAATGCGTCCTGTCAGAGAAAATGGTGACGTACTTTAAATACTAATCGCACTGTAAATGCACTTTTGTTAAGCATGCTGTATTAGTATCCAGTCATGGTAAATTCTTATCCGCGCCCTCGAGCATATTAATTTGCTTTTGAGACTTTGAAAAATTCTAATTACAAATTCGTGCATTGTCCGACGACACGGGCTGCTCCTTTCATGCCGCTGAAATGAGAGACGCCGCTCGTCTTAGAAGTCTCTAAGCTAGTTGTGTAACATCTTCTCGGTATAGGCCTTTGTGTCTCGCACCGTGGCGTAATCACTGTTAATGGCGATTCCAAACGGTGGTATCTGCGCAACAGCAATGTGAGGGGAAAAATGTCACCAAATCCCGATAAACTTATCTCGGAGGCCCTAATTACCTCAGCTTAATGACTTACAATCAACAGATCTCGCCAGCAATCTCCCAGTAGCATCCCGGAGCCGGTTTGGTTCAGGGGTTGGAGGTGGGGGAGCGCTGTTCCTTAATGAAACCCAGCATGGCGCCCCCCAAAAAGCAGAACACAGTGATTAGAAGCTTACACAAACACAGAAAAGGCTGCAAACAGTGATTAGTATGTAATTGTAATCCTGTAAAGAAGAGGGGAAAAAAAAAAAAAGGGGTGGGGGACTTTATCGCTGAATCCATAGAGGAAGGGGTTAATTAAGAACAGAGGAGCGCAGTGGGCTACGCAGTGGTCACAGGAAGTACAAGAAACACTTAATTCATTCAATATTTATTCATTAATGCTCATTGCAGTCGCTGAGAATAATTGCCACGTCCGAACTCTGCAGATTACGCTTTGAAAACTGACTGAGCCAAAATAATGGAATTATTTTCTGTTTACAGCGGCTCAGCTAACGACGCGCCGCCGACTGACTGCTCGCAGACCCACCCCCCCACCCCCCCTCCGTCTGAATATCAATAGAGGACACGCTTAAGGAAGAACAAAAGCCGGAGAAAAATGAGCAAATAATACCATTCAGATTGTCTCAGAGGCCGCCTCCCTCGCCCTCCCCGTCTTCATCGCTGCGAGGCCATTCAGGGGTCGACAGATTCTCCCCGCGTGTGGTCAATTAGGGTTGGTCGCTGCCGACAGGGTCGACGCCGGGGCTCTCGACCTCTAGCGCTGCCCAATCTGCAGCCCCATTGGCCGGCCCGCTTCATTCCCTCTGTCTGTCAAAAAAAAAAAAAAAAAAAAGCGCAAAGGGCGGGGTCGAGCGGGGAAGCGGTCCGAGCGCTTTCCCCCCCGGAGGCCTCCTAATGATGACAAGGGCTTCCTCCGAGGCTCATTAAGAATATCATCCGGAGGAGACTCCCTTAAAAGCACATAAAAGACGCTGTCTGGATGTACAAGCAGCTGAGGCGTGTTCTCACCGGGATTACGGGCCAATTTACAGAGTGTGAACCGGAGCCGCTCATGCACGGGGGGGGGCCTCCGACGCCTCAACCCACGCCGCATCGCTGCATCGCTTGAAGAAACCGAGAGCCCGACACAGGCCGCGTCCACTCGTACGCTGAGCGAAAACGCCGGCGTTTCATGCAAATGGGACGGGTGGGGGGGGGGGGGGGGGGGGGGGGGGGGGGGTGTCGTGACTTTGGCGGTCCTGTCAGCATAACAAGACTGTTGCCCCTGACCCCCCGACGTACCCGCCAGCTCCCTCCGTCCCTCGCCGTCCTCCCTCCCTCACTCCCCCTCTCCTTCTGCTCTTGTCGGCCGAGAGTCAAAGTTCTCCCTTAATCAGCACAATGCTCTCGGTGGCAGGTGTTGGAGAGCTTTTTCCTGGCATCTTGATCACCCCTCGGGGAGCGCGCTGGCCTCCGATGCTGGGTGCACAGCAGGAGATGTCACCGGGAGGAGAGCCACCCACGGCGGCGACAGAATCAGGCAAATTGCTCTCTCGGCGGCGAGAGGGAAAGGTTAGGGCCACGGGATTAATCCGAGCCGCGAGTCGGCGCGCAGAACTACAGTCGGAGGTTAGCGAGACGCGTGTAGCCCACCAACAGCAGCTTGTGTAAATGTGACTGAGTCATAACAATATGGTCCCAAAAAAAGACTCCCAGTCTCCATTTAGACCAGCTTACAAAGTACTGATGTGTTTTAAAGTGATTATGAAACAATTCCAATGAGAATCTGATTTAATCTCATAGATTAGACTTTGCACATAACTGACTGATTTAAGAATGAGCTGTAAATAGTATAACTAGACTTTGTTCTCATTAATGAGAATTGGGCCGATTTGAATCGTACTCGTATATTTTGATCTTATGTTACTTTATACTTTTTCATTTTACCACATTTCACACAGCATTTATGTCACTTTTCAGTAAACATTTATAATTTAATATTTAGCTGTACGTAGATACGTTTTATAGAAACATCCCACACACAGAAAAAAATATAAAGAGTTTATAAAATGGATTTATAAAAATGAATTTAATCTTTTTCTTTTTCCTTTTTTTGAGAAACTCCTGAGATGGTTTCATTTTAATAACTGCTGCTAAAGCCCACAAGATGAATAGAAAGGTGCGTGGTACAGCAATGTTTTTCTCTCTCTTTTTATACCACATTCATCATCTCGCGACCTCGCAGACTTATCTTGCGACCCTTACTTTGGGCACCAGTGGCCTAAACTACCAACTCTATACAAAGTGAACAAAGCAAGCTTAAAATGGTGCATCAGTACATTCTGGTAATATGTGCAATAATAATGATAAGATATCACTCAGATGGAGCATTTTAATGGTGAAGTAGGATTCTGAATAGAAGACTTTCACTTGTTATGGAGTATATGTACATTTATATATTTCTGTTTGTATTTAAGTAAAGGATCTCAGTACTTTAAAGCTCTGCCATCACTGGCAGAGAGCAATTTGGCTCCAAACATATTAAGCTGAAGAAGTTTGTGTACGTCCTTTAAAGTACTCCCAATTTCCATTTCAAACATATTAAATAGTGCCATTGTACTCACAAGCGATTACGTAAGGTTCGTCTGACAACGCAGACAAATCTCACGGGAACGCTAAATTCGCTGATGAGCGAGTAATTCAACCTGCAGTATTTTTCTTCTATAGGCCGAATGCATATTAAAATATAAATATCCAAAATACTCAACCTGAGCTCTAATTATTGAGGTGATTATCTTTGGTGTTGCGGCACGGCGACCATTTTGTGTCATTTACAGCTGAGGCAAATGCATCTTGGCCTCATTTCATGTATCCGCATGTGTTTCCCTTCCTGTTAACGTTGATGTGTACATCTGCACCTCAAAAGTTTGCTTCACGTTCTGCCCCGAACCCAAGTTTAGACGCCGCTGCTAATTTGCATGACTGCTTCATACTTATTGTACGTGAGAAAAGCTTTAAGACCGTTTTCACCTGAGTAGCTCTGTTAATGACTATTTCCATAAATTAAAGTTGGAAAATTACATTGCACAAGTGAAGTTAAGTCATTAAACATTGTCTTTTTTTTTTTCTTTTTTTTTCCCCGGTTAATTTCACGATGCTAACCTGACCCCTGCTGACTGTCAAATGGCGACGTCAACACCTCAGCTGTCTCAACACATCCCGTCACATTACTTATTATACATCTAATATTGCCGCAGCGTTGCAGTGACATTCACAACGCCTTACAGTCTGTAAGATGCTAAATATTTCATTCAAACTCAGCGGGTGCTATTTTTTATGTTATGTACACCTTCACTTTCTAAGTCAGTCTTTTGAGTCAATACATCCCCCTCTTGGGATCAGCTCAGATTTGTCACATTACTTGCTGCCATGCTGGCTCGAGGGGGGTTAGTTTCAAGTTAATGGAATATTAGATTTTGGAGGCAACTCCTAAAAAGTGAGGAGAAAGCACTTTTTTTTCTCTCTCTCTCTTAAATTTACTTTTGCACCTACATCCAACACACGATTTTTGTTGGTATTTTTTTCCCCCAGACTGCATTGTTGCATATCTGTCTCTATCTTTCGTTCCGGCCCACAACCTCAACCGGTTCTCCAGCACAGGGCAGCACAGTTTTGGGCCAATGGCTCAATTTTGCCTGCGCTGGTGCAGGTCAGCCTCTCCACGCCTGAAATGTAAAAGGCACAGGGTGGCGTCTGCAGGATTTTATGATGCCGTGGTGCAGACCCTGCAGACTGCACATGCGCGCCGCCGTTCTGCTTACAAGGTAAATTGTTGAGCTTTCAAAAGTGATACGAGGAGAGAGGAGCTGATTTGGTGAGCTCCTCTCTTTCCCGCAGCCCCTGCTGGAGAGGGCTCTGTCACATTCAACTATCAAAGCGTGTGCATCAGCAATCTCTGCTTGTCATGAAGGCTTTGGGGAGAGATTGGTTTCTAACATCCTCCTCCTGAAATATTTCAACAAGGCACAGGGCGGAAATGTGTGGCGATGCGCTCCCCTGCTCCTCACTGGGAACGGTCCGTGGTTCTGTCAAAGGCCCTTTCAAAGGAGCCGTTCAGGCCCGATGGGCAGATCTCTCTCAGGTTGTTGTCAATTAAGACAGCGCTGCGGCTCGCCTCAGTGTTTGGGTGCACTTTCGGCCCACTTGAGCTGCGCGCTCATCACAAGGGGCCCGCGGGGTGCCACGCTCGCGACCGAACCTTTATGCCGAGCGTCATTTCAGCTCGAGGCGTTCGATTCTCATCCCACAGGGGAGGGAGGGAAGAGACCCATCATATGTCTTCCGTGTCAAGCGCTGACATGTTATTGTGGAGCTCGTGGCAACAGCACACGGAGCAGCTTGTTGTCTGTTATGTGGGGAGAGTAAACCCCTTAAAAGCTCAGCCACCCCGGGGTGATAACACATGACAGTTGTCTGCGCTGGCAAAGGAAGTCACCTGCCTCTGTTCGCTCGTGCTCACTCTGAGCAAGTGGAGTATGTATGAAATGTGAAGGAGATCCTCGGGTAAAGGCGAAGGTGTTGTTGTCGAAACTCTGATCATTCAACAGGTTTTTTTATCTCTCCTCATCACTCATGGCTGATCGCTGTTCGTGATGAGTGATGACTCATTTCAAACCTGTTCTTTTTGATCTTCTGCTGGTTTATGACTACTGTTTGGAAAGGATCCCATCCCTCACACGCACCTCCTGCTAAGTTGATTATTATCTCTCCGCCGTACCTGTCCTGTCACATACTTGGATCTTTGTCTTTTCCTGTTGAGCACTTGACCTGTGGGTGTAGGTGCTCGTTATCATCGTAACAGGTAATCTACTCCTAAAATCAACTCTTAAGATCTCTTGTGCCTGATAGAGTTTCATCAACATGACATAGTTAGCTTTATTGTTGAGTACACAGAAACGCTCTGCGAGGCCGAGCAGTGCTTTGAGCTGAATGCCAGTGTCGCCTTTGCAAAATTGACAGTGATGCCATGCTGATAATTAGCAGTTATGATGTTTACCGCTGATCAACACCACAGTTCTGCACCATCTGCAAATTTGCACTAAACAAAGTACAGTGAAGCCCGTGATTTGATGATGGCACTCAGTGAAATAGCAGAGGATCAAGAAATTTATTCCAATTAATTCTGACGGGAACTGTATGTTTCAATCACACTGCATTGCGATCTGTCCAGTAGATGTTGAGAAAAAACAAACATGAACCCACGGCGGCGCTAAAGGACGTCAGGGAATCACTACGAATGCCTTGAGAGGGTGTCATAATATTCCATCCACAAGTCGAGTCAGATTTTTGCTGTATAGCCCAAAAACACTTATCAGGAAGCAGTTGATCTTTATAATCTGTTATGTTGCAATCTGTTCCATTGAGACTTACCAAGCAAGTGACAAACCCACTTTGCAATTCCATTGGCCACGCCACAAACATGGCAAAAACACTGTCATGCTCAGATATTAATAGAACACATGATAAAATAGTCAACGTCAGAAAGCCTTGGTTATTTTACATACTTTATTTTGATGGCATAGGCAGTTTAGAATTGGGGGAGTGCCATACTTTTGGTAAGACAACATCAAAAATAGCAAAAAATGTTGAAATAATTTCTGATCGTCAATGACTGAACCACTTACTAAACATCAAAAGCACAAGACGGGGCAGACCTCTAACTCTTTACTCACTTTTCTCTCATCTGTTGCCTCGTAGCTCGTGCGAAGCCTCAGAGATGCATCTGAGTGGATTTAAAGAAAATGTGGGTCGTGCATTACCGGCCAAAAAATCTGGAGCTCTATCTTGGGTCTTCCTCTCTCTGCCCTCGCTCTTTCCCCTCATCTGCTCTCTCTTTCTAATTAGCTTCTACAGCGAATGCAGACTGGACAGGAGCCTATAATGGAGCCAGATGTTCGAGGAGATTTCACCCCGCAGGGGAATGTTTTGTTTACTACAAGATGAAAACAACTCTCATGCCCTCGCTTTCCTTTTGGGGTTGTTTATGTGCAAAACCACATTTCCCCTCCTGCTCTGGTTGAGTTTCAGATGCCAAGAACCGGCGAAGATAGACACTTTGCTTTTTATATTTCTTGGATGTTATTTAGTTCACTGCCAGACCTGCCTGACTAAAGTGCAATTTCTCTGCACTTCAGAACATCAAAAAAATTGCAAAACAGTGCAAAATCCATACCATCGAAATCCATATCGGTTGCATCAGCAGAAAAGTCATCCCCATACCTGCTCTGTTTTCCCCCCCCGTCTTCCAACATAGCGTGACAACCATTATCCAGCTCAACACTTATCACCACAAAATTGACATGTAACCCATTTCTGGGATGATTAATTTAGCTTTGGTGTGGCCTGCCGGAGGATCAGTCTTAATCAGCAGAGAGAGAGAAAGGAGAAAGAGAGAGAGAGAGAGAGCCTGGGTCTATACTTCAGCCGCTGCAGAAAAACAAATGAAGACACTTGGAATCAACTCCATCTGCATCTCGGACTGATTCTTGGAGCAGGATTAGGAGGCCGGGTCGATGAGTCCGATGCAGGGTGTCAGTGCCGGGTGTGTGATTGGACAGTAATACCCTCACACTCATCAGCATCTTGAGATCCACCGGGGTTGTAATTGGGTAGTGCTCAAGACTCAAACAACTGATAAGGTTGATTAGTCCAATAGCGTTGCAGGGCAGTGGAGGGCTTTTGTAAGAAGCAGGCAGAAAATGAGATGAACTCCACGAGGGGCTCCGGCGTCGATCAGATCACGACACTGAAAAAGTCAATAGCGGCATTATGAGCATCACTGTTTGCAAAATAGTCACGATAAATCGGTAAAACAAGGGCAAAGGAGGAAAAAAAAAGGGTTATTAAATTCTTTCAGTCTGTTTAAGAATATACTGGAAGAGGGAGTTTGGTAACTACATTCAGCAAATAGGATGATTATCATCTGAACCACAACAACAACAACATCTTGCATGTAGCCATTTAATATGAAGACGACTAAGTAGGTTGGTCTGTAGTTCATTATACTGTATATGCAACTGTATTTCTTTTTGGCTCAGGAGAGCTTTTGTGAACTGGTTTTAAAAGACGTTCGTAATGAAGAAAAAGAGCCCGAACCAAAAGACTGGCCACCGTTTCTGAAAAGTAAGCACATCTGCCTTCAAGAGGAGAAAAACTCCTTTAAACTCCTCTCGGCACAAAACCGCTCGCTCGCTTTCTTCCGAGTCTCACCCACCTCATTCCGGTTTCTGAGCATGGAGAGAGAGAGAAAAAGCACAATCACATTAGCATGAAGTCAAATCTGCCTTTTGTGAAATGCCAATCCAATTAGCACGTTCTCGTTTAGCTCCCTCTTCCTAAATGGGGGTTTTTGCATCTTTTACAAGGATGATGTGCAGTAAAAGGCACATTTAGTAAACAGTGCGGCCCTCGGGCTTTCCTCTGGGACAATTCGAGCTAGGTGGCTAATGAAACAGATCCATAAAAGCAGCAGGGGGCCGCGAGGGAGGCCATGTGGAACACAAGCACACAGTGGCATGGGGTCTCCTGGGAACGGGAACAGAGAGAACTGACAAGGATCATCCCAATCCTTTGTCACTGGAGAGAGGTGGTGCTTTAAAGGTCCAATACTATTGATTGTTGATTATGACTCCCATGATTGGTACTGAAATGGAGACACCCCAAATGAACCCATCATTCAAACTGACAACAGGATGAAAAAGTAAAGAAAATGTCTTTTGTTTGCAGCTAAGAGGTCAAATGGGATGAATACATCTATGTCATGAGGTACAAGGCCTTAATATATTAAGCTAAACGTCCTGTTAAAGGTGGAATCTGTAAGAGGTTTCATTTTTAATATGGAGGTTTTGATGAAATGTTGAA
>JAOXYL010000051.1:7056789-7072498 GCA_028564955.1 Terapon puta | reverse complement strand
AAATGTTTCATATTTAAATAAGTATATGTACCATATGCTGCTCTGACTATACAGTCCCACCATATTCAGATTCAGTTAACCTTTATTAGTCCCAAAGCAGGGATATAATAGTAGGAAATGCAAGACATAGAATAAGATTTTTTTTTTAAAGTAAAGATAAAGATAGATAAAAACAATAATAAGATATTTTACATAAAAATATAAATATTATATTCATAATCATAACAGTACATGGAGGATATGTCTGAGAATATACTTATGAAACATATAACATCTCAAGTAGAAAAGGTGAAAAGAGTGAAGTGTATTGTACAGACTCGAGTTCACATTGTCCATTTCGTAGCAGTTCAGGAGCTTTCAGACAATCTTCTTCAGCATATTTATTTAGCCTATTTGTCAAAAAAATTGTAGATATTAAATAAATATTAGGTGCATTAGAGCTGAGAGCTCCAGAACACCTACACAAGATTTGTGTTCCTTAAAGGTATTATTGTGTGTTATTGATGACTGACAGCTCACATATGATTTAAAAAAAAAAAAAAAAATGGCCACATGCTGTTCAGCTTTTGGGAATAGCATTCCTTCTATACGTCTCATTTTCACAATCCTTATGCCTGCTCGGTGATTTCCTTTTGGTCTAACAGTAATGAGAAGTGCAGCAGAGTGGCAGAGCTCGCGGGGCACAGTGGGATGGAAATGGCTCGGTGTCTATCAAAGTGTCAAAACGGAATAAAGCCGCGCTGCACTCTGGCCTTGAGCCACGCGGTGAGTCAGGGATTCAACACACACACACACACACACACACACACGGTGACACACACCTCCAACTCTGAGGTCAGTACAACCACTGCTGAGTCAACCCCCCCAGTGTTGGCGATCTGGCCCAGAAGTGTGAGCGAGCGTGAAATGGGGAGGTGGGTGGGGGGGATGGGTAGGGGGGGGGGGTGCAGATGAAGAGACAACAGAGGCGGCTGCAGAAAGGGTTAATTCTGGAGGCCAGAGGGCTCTCGAGACGAGCGCCCTCGCATGCGTGCGCTCTGGCCCCTCGCGCACAGCTGCTCCGTGCATTATACATTCATCCACATGGGAAATAATGAGATCACTGAGATCATTCTCTCAGAAAAAAAAAAAAAAATCTGTTGCATTTTCATGGCTGGTGCCTCGTGCATGTTAACAGCATGAGACGAGGAGCTAAAACTAACTCTCCCTCCACACTCCCCTCTCTTCTTTTTTCTCTTTTTTTCCCCCTCTGGCTTCGCTCTATGCAAAAAAAAAAATGGAACAAGTGTACAAAATGAATGAACGAGAAGGCCACAGATGGAAAAAAAAAAACAGAGGGGTTAAGTTAAAAAGGGCAGATGTGAGCTGTCCCACCAGCTCTGACAGCAGGTCGGCGTTCGGTCGCTTAGTCCGGGCCAGCTTGGCGAGGATAAACGTGCAGGCGTCAAAACCCCCGCCGTTTCCGCGGGAGGAGAGAGGAGTGACTGTACGCGGCGGCGACGCGTGGACGCAAAAAAGCTCCGCGGCTCAGCGAAAGGGCAAAGATGAGATATGACTCCCGCTGCCTGGGCGTAAGTAGCCGAACGTCGCAGGATACCGGCCCCCGTGAGTCATATGTCACAGATGATCCACACGCCATGAGTGAGAGATTCAACGCGGTGGCCTTTCCCCGCACATTTGATCGACTTTAAAGCGTTCGGATTGGAAGACAGTACGAACGCCGCCTGACTAGAGGTCTTTTTCATGTTCTGATTGTTCAAAATAGTGAAGTCTGGCTCTGGTTTTCGTCTGAAAAATTCATGGAAAAATTGCAGAAAGTACCGATTTCACTGTTTGATACTTTCATTACATGTGATGTGTGGAGTTTCTGTATCTTTTACTACTTTTACCAGGTATGGAGAAACATTTATTTTTCCACAAAGCAATCAGCTTTTGTTCCACTGCTACTTCTTCGCCTGCAGAGGGTTGCTTAAACCAAAAGTAAATACCACTGATTTGAAGATTTTTTTTTTTTTTTTTTTTTTGAGGGGAGGGGGGATTCTGAGAAATTCCAGGCTTTTCAAAAAATGATGTTCGGATCCATACTCAAGAACAAGACCTCCGTGTCTGCTGGAATACGCAACTAATCGATAGAAAGTGCCTTTTTATGCACATTTTCAATTTTACCACCAGCAAAACTTGAGTGAAAAAGTTGAAAATTGCAAAAAAAAAAAGTTGAAATATTGCAAAAATACTTTTTTTACGTGTGAAAAGCTGGCGTGTGAGTAAATTTGGAATGATTTTTGAGGATTGATTTGTGCCCTTTCATTGACGCCCCATCACTGCGACGGCGTCTCGTTTCATGTTTGATGGCGCCCGATTGAAGAAGCACCGCCAACTGTTGATCTCGAGCACCGACTTCTCATGTCACAGAAATGGGCGAAAATTGGCATTTTCCTCTCAGATTTTCTTAAAAATAAGTTAATATTTGAACCACACTTGAGTCCTGCCTACAGCCTCAATGGCGTTTATCACTTTTATCGCCTACTTTTATATCGATGGTGCTCAAACTGAGTAAATATAACTGACTGTGTTTATATTAACAATGAGATAAAAGTGCAGTTATGTCTTTTTTTCTGTCTTTTTTTTTTGGTCCGTGGAGAAATAACAGAGATAAGCAGCTGCTCTAAATCACTCATGAGTGTTCAAGGAGAACAAAACAGGCTCCAGGTCAGTAACCATAAAAGTTACCCAGCGGTATATTTGGCCACTAGTTGCACTGCTGAGCAGCGTTTTTACAGGCGGCTCTCACTGTTTGCAGGGCACACACTGAATACACTCCTTCACAGCAGACAGTTGGTGGCTTCGACGCGCCAAGAAACGTCGCGGCGCGCCAACAAAGGCGAGGAAGGAGAGGGGGGCTGCAAACTAGTAAACATAGATGTTAACAATGGGGGTTTAGGAATATTTTAACAGTCGTCTTTGCAAACGTTTCACAAGGAGGCGTTCGGCGTGTTTGTTAGGCCTAAACGATGAGCAGTAAACCCTTTTGTTTACAAGGAAGACTCGCGGGGGGCCTTTTAATGTTTGATTATTACGCTGGCATTTAATATGCTGGAGGTTAAGTGGGGTAAACGGCGCGCTCAACCTGCTTCAAAACACAGCGCGTTGTTGGGTGGGAATGAGAAAAGCTCCACACGCGCACGGGATTTCAAAATAAAACTGAACAAATGAGTCGTTTTAAGAAAAAATATATCATTTATGTCATATTAAAGGGACTAGTGTGCAGGGTTTGTCCTGAAAAAAAGCACTTGTCGGCACCATGGTCATGATTAATAACTTGCTGTCAGTCAGTTCAGGGTGACAGAACTGCTCCATTCAGGTTGGAGACTAATTCAATGATTTCAAATTCTGCTCTCCACATCTTTTCTTTTTTCTTTTTTTTTGGGGGGGGTCAACAAAAAGTCCAGGGATGCCCCGCTGTGTGAAGGAGAGGGACAAACAAAGTGCCCGCTAGTCTGCAGACAATAAACAACAAACAATAAATAACTGATAATACCTGGACTAACAATACTGCAGTAACACTACACCTCTGTTTACTGTTCATTTTTGCACTCATTTATACCTGGGATATATATATTTCTTATAAGTATATGACCTTCTCATGTACACTCGAATGAAATAAATCTGAATCTGAGCATTTTCCATTTTTATAACACATTTCACTTGATATAATATCCATAATCATGTAATGCTTGAGAGTTTTCAAGTGTCAAGTGTTTAAAGGTGTTACACTTTTCTTAAAAGAATGTACTTCCCTTGAACCAGAGGTAGGCATTTGATTTTTTTTTGGGGCTAAATTCGGGCTCTGGCTCTGGGGTTTTTGTTCCCCACAACTTCCAGAAGTTAGCAAAAAATCTGAAGTGGGCGTTTGGACGGCGATAAATAAATGTATTCATCATTTTGTCGGGGCTCATTTTTTCGAACTTAAAGCCTGGATGCGGGGCGTCGAGGGGGCGCGGGGTGTCACATATTCAATCAGGCAGTCACCTTTTTCTCAATCCTTTAACCCCCCCCCTCCACCTCCCCTCCGCACCACACCACAGTCTGCCGCCATCTATTTGTCATTTCTCTGCCTCCTCCAGCCCCGTCTCCCCGTTTCTCCTCACCCCTCTCACTTTCTCTTATGTAAGTAGTTCTCATTAATCACGGCCCCCGGCTCCCACCACTAAGGCGCGTATGGATTTTTGTCAAATTGCTTCTGCCACATAAATCTAGCACATATAAATTTGCGCGCATTCAACTCACAACTGATGCGTGATTAATGGCCGCGGGTGCATTTGCCTCTTCCAGCTGCAGATTTTTGGGCCTCGCGACGACGACGACGACAACAACAACAACAACAAGTGGCGTTCATCCCTCATTTCTTTTTCCTTTTTTTTTTTTTTTCTCGTGGCGGGAGGTCACGTGGAGGGAGCTCTGTCATCGTGAGGGATCTATCACGTGGCGGCAGGGGGTCACGGAGAGTCTTGTGGGTAATAACTAGTGACCTGAGCGCAGTGGAGAGATATCACTCACGCCTCCTCTCTGCCGGGACAGTTTCTGCCGCGCCCGTGTCCTAGTTTGCGGGTGAAAGCTGTTCGTCATGTGCAAACCTGAAGGGATGAGGGAGCGCGGGCGATGAGCGATGGAACCGGCAAAGTGCTGAGACCTGCACAGTGCACACGCGTTACTGTGCAGTTCAAAAATAAAAATACGTATCATAGTAGTTGTAACAAGCAAAAAACTGTGCACAACAAACTCAAAATGCACAGGTCGAAACTAAATTCAAATCTGTGTGTCATGAGCTGACATCTAATTTTCAATGCCAGTAAATTGTGGAAAATTTTCAAATTTTGTTTTAACTTTGCAGCAACAACAAAACATATCTATCACCCCAAGTAAACAGAGTATCTACAGCTACGAGCTTGTGAAGTAGTTGTAAACCGTCCATTTTAGTGACTTTAAATCACATTTTGGTATTTGGTATTAGTCACGTATTTGGCATAGTTAAACAAGCAGTTCATGCAAAACAGCTTAACTCATGCTAAAGTTAGCTTAGCATCAATATAGTTAGCACTGCAGATTTTTTTGTGAAAATTTTGAACCTTTAAATTACATACTTGAATGTGATTCAATGTAAATATATGTATTATATTACTCGACGCAAAACTGCAGCATCTCATTTATTAAGATGTGTGGACTTCAAATAAAAGCAAAGCAAAGCAAACTAATTAAAATGGATGAGAAAGCTGTGAGAACTTAATTGCTGGTAGATAGTGAGTTTTTTTTTTTGTTTTTTTTTAACGACAGTGATATTTTTTAGTAAAATAATCAGCCTGAGAAGACATAAAATCAAAGAATTATAACCGTTCCATGTGTTTTATAGTTTGCTGTGCACACCCATTTTCGGTGCTCCAAAAGCAATTTTATACAAAGCAACAAATTCCCTCAAATGGAAAGATTTTCACCAGGAATCATTGACTTTAGCCGATTAAATGTGATGAGGCTGCGAGGGCACTTTCTATGTGAGTGTCCACCTCCGCTGAGAAGGCAATGAAATGAACTGTAATGACATCATCCTCGGGGGTGTGATGGCCGGCCGAGTGAGGCCTGATAGGATTTATGCGATCACAATTAAATCTAAGTTATTGCAGGAGTTTCCTTATGAACTTGTTTATTTGTTCCCTCCCCGACACATAAAAAAAAAAAAAAAAGTTAGCCCTCGATCCCACGGCGCATCCGCAAAATAAATATGAAATAGAAATCAATTTAACAAAGCCCTAACTGCTATTCCTCGGGCGCCGTTTCCCGCGGTTGCGCTAGAAAAATAAAATTCAAAGACAATAAAAAAGTCATAAATTGTGGATATCAAATAGCTTCCTCTAAGGTTTATGGTCGAATTCCCCTCGCTGATGTGATTTCGAGTCGTTATTTCGCACCAGTGAGCATAAATGGGATTGGAATTTATATTAAAATGGCATTCCCCATGTTTGATGTGGGAGAAGTGATCAATGATTTCATTAATTAGCTTTACATATTTGAGCTCGGGGAATAGTACCTTTTGATACCCTCTCTCTCTCTCTTTCTCTCTAATGCCCTGTAGCTCGCCCAGGCTCCCTCTCTTCTCTTCCTGCCGTTTTATCTGCCTGTCTGTCTCGCGCTATCTCCCCCCTCATAGGCCGGTTGAACGCGAAGGCGCCAAAGAGCGGACCTTTCATTCAGGTGAGCGCCCGATTGTTATCCGCTCACCGGCGGGAGACCCTGTGTGGGAGGTCGGACGTTTATTCACCCCCCCCCCTCACCTCACCCCGTTGCGATTGCCACCGGGCGTTCGCGAACCCGCCGATACGATCAGCAAAACACTCGCCCACGCCATCGCAACTACTTTAACCTGATAGTAACCCGACCCGATAAGAACAGTTTGATAATTACTTCTGAAAAATGAGTCTTATTAGTAAAAGTGTCAAAGATTGATGCGTGCATCATTTAAGAAATACTCATTTGCACATAAAGTGTAAAAACCGAGTGTTGCCGCCGCCGCCTCCTTCCACCCAGCGACGTCGACGCACCTACGAATCTTTGCACAGCGGCTCCTATTATTCTTATTTATGGCATTCATGATATTCAGTCACTCTTTTATTCATAAGAAAAACAGACGCGCAACAGTTCATTGGTATGCGTCGCCTAAACATTAATTACATTCAAATTCATTCTAATTTGTCTTAATTTCCCCCTCTCTCAACAGAAAAATTAATACTACCCGCTGATTATTCCATGCCAGGCAATTCAAAATGCTTCAGAGAGGACAAGAAATGAGCGCCAGCATTTGCATATCAACATGATTCAAACCTAGTATTTCTTAGAAGTGGCGTCTTTTGAAGGATGGGCGTTGGGCGGAGGAGGGGGGGGAGGCGATCGCACTTTTGAATTTCCAATTGAAATCGTACACAAACAAAACTTCCGGGGCCTCGTGGAAAAACAATGTTTTCCTCCAGATGATAATTTGGGGAAGCGGTACGACTCGCCGTACGCCCTCTAACGTTCCCGCGGCGGCTGAAGGGGAAAAAAAAAAAAACTTTCTGGGAATTATTGAACTTTGGAGATGTAATTTAACAGCGTATTGTGGTGTACTATTAAGACGCCATTAGCGGGTTTGAGGGCGTCGGAGGGGCTGCGGCGTTGCTGTTAATCAGAGCGTAGGGAGAGGAGGGGAATGGATCTCTAATCACCTCGACTGTAATCACCCCATACATCACCCGGGCGTGCAGGCGACTCGAAGTCATGTGACGCGCTCATAAACGGCATAAACAGCGTTTGTACCGTGTCGCTTCCCAGGATTAGTTTTTGCCACGCGCAGCCTTGATTGCATGGATATACCTTAAATTTGAATAATCATTACATCATTTAAGGCTCAAAAATATTTTATTATGTGACCTCTCTTCTTCTTATTGTAACTTTAAGCTGCGCTCATTAATAATAAATCAATCATCAATCAATAATCATCATATCACCATGTGTTAGGTGAAATTTTCTGTACTTTGCTGTGCGTTTCTGTACTCTGCAGCACCTTTAAGTGTCTTTAAATTAAATTATTTTGACTTCCCTGCTCACAAAGTCACATGCTAACTGTTAGCAGCGAGCTCGTAGTGGACACAGTGGCACATGGTGAAGTTAAAATGTCAAAACAGAGCGTAAAAAAGAGAGAAAATATTGTAAGTGCATCCATTAGGTAGACTGAAACGTGACAAATGAACACTAAAATTAGACTGTGTCTGCCCTATGACTCTGTTACCATGTTAGCCTGCTTTATAAATCATTCATTTATATAAATCAGTCACCAAAAACCACAACTAATAGGACTTTTTTTTACAAAAAGTTATGTATTGAATATATATGTGTAGATTCAAATACTAGAAAATGATAAGAATACTTATTATTGGATATTTCATTAAGAAATGAGAGTACATTATTACACGGTTTGGTTAACACACTGAGATTAATGCACGTAAGTGAGAGGAGTACAGTGTTTACACAGAGTCTGATGAGCGCTAATTACCACCAGTGACTTTAAAAAGCAAATAATTAGAGTTGTTTACATTACTGTTTTAATAAGAGCATTATTGTATCACCGTGTTGCTCTTTGAGCAATTAAAGGCTCTTTATTTTCATATTTTTTTCTTTCCAAATAAAACACAAACAAAAACACTGTAAACCAAATAGACCGGAAAGAGAGAATTTGTTTTACCATGTTATATTTTAATTTTTGCAGAGACAAAAATGACAAGCAATTTATTTACACAAACCTGTACAAAAGCAAATTAAATTATGTAAAATATCTCATAAATAGAAGTGGACTTGCGTTCAATACACTTTGCCATGTTCAGCTAAGCTGCGTGCATAGTGACTCATATTAAACGATGATAAATTTGTTCCTCAATTTCTATATCAACATCCAAGTCGCAGGACAAATAGTAATGGTTAATATTACAAATCTCATTACACACTGTGAAGGCTATATGAATAAGAGGAGAGCACAGGCCGAACACACACCTCGGGCGGGAAGATGCAAACGTTTTGACGGCAGGTGTCGGACGTCGGGGTGGAGATTTTCGACCGAACGCCACCTGATTTGTGTAGCAGCAGCAGAACATCAGAAGAAAAAAAAACAGCGTAACTCAGTGATTCGTTCATGAACCGCCGTGCGTCGTGTTCAGTGTTCGCCCACGTCCGCCTCTTTTTGTTCGAGGCTCGCGCTTCCCTCGCCTGATCCGGACGCCGCGCTCATTTGTAGGACAGGGTTTCATCACCCGCTGATATGCATATACTGTAAATCTGCGTGAGTGCTGCGTTGCTCGGCACAACCCGAGGTGTGTGTTCTGTCAGCTACTCTCCTTTGCAGCTTTTTTTTCCACCCCCCTCCCTCCCCCATCCCTCACTTCCACTCCTCCTAGTAAACCGTCACATTAGCATTTTTATCTCTAGGCTCCCTCAACTCTCGGCAGTCAAATGTCTCCAAGCTTTTTTTAAGTTTTTTTATTTATTTTTTTTCCTCCCCCCTCTCTCTCTATCTTTCTATGCTTCTATGTTCAGTCCTAGAGCTTGTTTCATGCACAAAGAAGGTTACTTGACCTCTGATGTCATACATGTACATGAGTGGAACACGACAAAAAAATCCATTATATCATTATTATTACTACCAACAAGCAACTTTTGAATGTACCTGTACTCATTCGGTAATGCACTATGCTAGGAATGGATATTTCAACAAGATAATTGAACCCAGTGAACAACAGCCAGGAGTATTAGGCTTACGGGCTCACTGACATTTGACTGGTTCTCCTCCAAGAAGCCTTTTGACATCATGGGATTTCATCTAAGATATGCAAATGTATTTCAGTCCGGTCTTAAATGCCACCCCATCCACGTTTGTAAGCATGTCAACGTAATAGTTTATGCACCATTCCAAACCAACATTTAATCATACCAATTGGTATAAAAAGGCACAATTGCATATTTGCATTCACTCTAGTATTTTTTTTTTTATGTTGTTTTTTTTTTTTGTCTCTTTTTTTTCAGAAGCACTCTAAATATACAAAGTGGCACCAGATAAAGAAAAAAAAACAAAAAAAAAAGAAAATTAAAACACATTGTACATTGTCATGATCGTTTCCACGGTTTCGACTGTTATCGTGTGACAAATCGGTGTGTGTGTGTGTGTGAGATTTCAAAATAAAACACAAGATGGAAATGAGAAATTGCAAATCTCGTGGTATAAAGTCGATGCGAATGAAACGTGATAGATTTGCGTGGCGATATAAGACACAATGATATGCTGATTAAGTATGACGACTTAAAAAATAAAGGTATGGTCTTAACTGATGTACTAAGTTGTACTACATGTTTCTTCAGGTATAACAAAAGCAAGCAACAAGGTGGATTTCCATGTTTACAGGGAAAACATTTTTTTTGTACATTTTGTTTTACAGTTTTTTTTTCTTCTTCCTTCTCAGTAAGTGAAGTAAGTTCCCATTAAACGTGCAGTAAAAAGTAAATATTTATGTATACAGTTGATAAGTATAGGAGCACTTTCTTTCGAACAACGAGTAGTACTTACAGACTATAGATTGCCGGAGTGCAGAAAAAGCAGCTCCGGTCAAACCAAAGGGGTTTTGCTAACATACAAAAAAAGTTCCATTGCATCTGATATTCTTTTGCTTTTATTATAGTCATGAGATTTTGCGCCTCTGTAGCTGCGAAAAAAGAAACATCACTGTAGACAGGGAGGCACAACATCTCAACATTGTCATGTGTCTGTGTGTAAGTAGTCATTAAGCTCTGAGGATGTAATGGATGCTTTGTTGAGACATCACATTCTTAACCATTCAATCTCAATCCTTCATTAAAAAAAAGAAAAGAAAAGAAAAAAATCTTCATGTAATGTGTACTTAAAGCAAAGTTCTCCCAGAAAGCTATTTTTGCGTGTGAATGGGGGGGGGGGGGATGCTTCATCCTGCTCGCGAAGCTTTGGTTTCACTTTGACACTTCACTTTTTTTTTCTCTCTCTCTCTCTCTCTTCCTCAGCCTGTCATCCCAAAATGAAGAAAAAAAAAAAAACTTCCTGGCATCTGCGCGAGCAGACGTTGCTTTTTTTTTGATTGTTCTCCATTGAGCTTGATTCTTACATTCGTGCTCAAAGATGCCATCGCCATGTACTACGGAAAGCAACACCTACTAGTGCTTAAAACCAAAAAAAAAAAAACAGGGAAACTCTCAGACAGCCACGAGTTGGTTGCTAAATGTCACCTCTGAGGACTTGAGAAGAAGTGGAAAAGAAGTTGATGCTTGTTGGTCACGTGTACGTTATGATTATTTATTGCTCAGTCTATCACACAACGAAACAAAAGGAAAGGAAATAACAGTAAAAAGCTGTCCTTTGCAGCTGTTTTAGGACCAGCTAGGCCATGTTTACGCCCTCCTAAGCCTATTATCGGTGTACATCTACAGTATACACTAAATATAGCCTATACACACACACTATATACTGCATATCTGGCCCGTACACACATACAATTTCAATTGCACCGCCGTATTTTAATCTCGGCATGCCACACACTGTGCTTACCCAGGATTTTCAGTCAGTGCCGCCGCGCCTCTAGCCTCAGTTAAATGAATCTGCTTTTCTGCTCGGGTGTGTATTTGTATGTGTGTGTGTGTGTGTGTGTCTGCATCTGCGATTTGAGAAAAACAGGGTACGTATCACAACTCGATATAAACAGTAGCATCCCACTGAGGCGATCCGAACACGCACGACCACTGCACACGCATGCGTTTTGTTTTTTGTTTTTTTTTTCCAGCCGATGCGGTGGGAGGTCATGGCTCTAAGATTTTGCATCCCGAAAAAAAAAAGAGGAGGGGAAGTGGAGGGGGGAGTGGGGGTTTGGTCTCAACCTCGCCAATCGAAGACAAAGAGACTGAGGGGAGGGAAAGGTTCGCAAGACAAAAAGGGGGAGGGGAATGAGAGCAGTTAGCGTTGTTGCCGTGGTCCGATGTTTATGTACAATGAGTGACCTTTGACCTGCGGAGAGTCACGGTACACCAGTGGCGTCGCAGTCCGAAGCAAGGGTGTGGTTGCAGCAAATCCCATTTTTCTGTCCAAGCGTCTCCGCTTCGAAGACAGAGACGAGGTGTTCAGTTTTTTTGTTTTGTTTTTTTTTTTTTTTTTTAAAGCTTAGTCTTTCCCCGTCCTCGTAAGGTCTGAATGGAGTCAAGTTTTGGTCCGCCGTCGAGCAGCTCGTGTCGCAAACAGTCGGGATGATCGGACCCGCGGCCAGCTCGGTGTGACAGAGATCGATATGTCCGATGTGCTGTTGCAGCCGCGGGAGTGTCGCACTGTTCGGAAATAATAATAAAAAAAAATTCATTCATAACCAGACACACGCTGAAGTCAAAATAGTCCACATGTACAACTTTGTTTCTAGAAAAAACACAAACCGAAAAAGAAATGGTGTCTTTTTTTCTCTCTTTTTTTTTTTTGTACAGTGTCATCCTCGTGGGGGGTGGATGGGGCCTTCGTAGAGGGAGGGGGGTAATGCATGCATGTACTGTATATGTAAAATGAGTTGATTATTGTACAGATTGACTGTCAGGCAGCAGATCATGTCCCAAGAGCCCGACTCGCCAGTAGAACAACCTCATCCCACGTCCCGTCAAAGCCCTCAGCAGTTTTTCCTCCTCCTCCTTTTCGTCCAGGTCATGGCCGGAATTAGCACTTTAAAAATGGTACTATGTTTATATATCCACTTAGATTTTTCATTAAGGAGCTGTCGTAAAAGTCTTTGGAGAAAAATTTAGTCCTGCCTTGCGTGGAACAAGGTCGGCTAAAAGCTTCTAGAGCTGTAACGGTGGTGGGTAAGCAGCTACGCTCAGAGTATTTTAATGCCATATGTGGTGGCACAGCAGGTGCGTCTAACCCTCCCAGCTCACAGGTACACCTCCCGTCGCGTCAGAGTACCACAGGACGTGGGCTTGTACTCCCCAGTAGGCGCCAGAGGGATCTCCTCGGTGGGGTGGCCCAGCGCCTCCTCCCCGCTTCCTGGCGAGCCGTAGGAAGGCGAGCCGAAGGCCTCGTAGGAGGAGGAGGAGGAAGCCATCTTCTTGTTGAGCAGGTTGCGGTTGCGGTCGCCCATCATGTGAGCGGCGGTGGGGTCTCCGTTGGCCATGGCGGCCATGGCGAGGGTCTCTTGGCTGCCGGGCTGCTCCGCGCTGCTGCTGCCGCTGCCGTTGCCGCTCATGAAGGTGGAAAGCTTTGGTTGTTGGGGGGTGGTGGTTGACTTTGATGGCCGTCGCTCGGGCGACGTGCGCACAGGCATCCAGCAGGAGTCCGAGTGGCCGTACTCGTCGCATTCCCGGGTGCACTTGCCAGTCATGGCTACGTCAGGCAAAGGCCGGGCGTCTAGAGGAAGCAGAGGGAGAGAAAGAAAAGTAAATGATGCTGCTTGATTCACTAAAGTGGGATATTTAATGATAAACTACCATTTTTGACTACATAGATTTCCTGGCGCTAAGTGTTTGGTGTGGTATGTGTCACATGGTTATTATGAATTCCTTCATTAGATGCGTGAATCTGTGTTTTCTCCCTAATGAGGTCATCAGCGCATCTGAATGTTAATGGAGAAGGTGAGGAAACAATAAAAAAAACTGGTCACGATGGTCACCGGGCACCTCTCGTCTCGGCTAATGCAAGCTCTGAATGTCATCACCAGTGAGCGGGGGTTAAAGCGTGTACGGATAAAATTGCATGTTTTCATGCAGAACCCATACCACATGACAGAAACGGCAACAGAAAAAAAAAAGAAGAAAAAAAAAAAACAACAACAATGAAAAGAAGACTCCACCGGCTACGACAACAGCCCCAAACTGAAAAACAGTGGCGTGAATCAGAGTTGAAATAATGTCATGCTTCAAAACGTGTTTGTGCTGAGAGGGGAAGGGGAGGGGGGGTCAGCGATGGAGGGAGGAGGTCAGTTTGTGTTTCTCGGTTTGCCCTGATCTGAAACTCAAATGTGCACAAATAGGCCTCCGTCGGCGAGCGTGTTTGTGAGACTGCAGCACCAACAACACCCTATTTTCTTATCTGGTGATTGACAGACGGCAATCACATCCTGATCTAAGTAGCTTAATAGCTTTGTGTGGCTAAAGTGCCCTGATATCCTCTTAAATCCACTAATAGGGGTCTTAACCAATTACCTTGCTGGGAGCTGGCTTCAGATTAATTGCGTCTACAGTATTATTGTGGAAAGCAAATTATGTGCTTACAATGCTACACCAGGACAACAGGTTGGGCAGATACCCTACTGACTACTGTCAGACAGTGCAAGAGTTTATTCCAGTGCAGTATGTGAAGGAGAATTATCCCCGATACAGCAAACCGAAGCCGGCTCAGTATGAGATAAAAAAAAAAAAAACTGTTGAGAGGGAAGGAAAGAAAGAAGGAAGGAAGGAGTCTACTCCAAAGCCCTGACCCAGTACTTAGACGTTACACAGTGCCAGAGTTAATAAGAGTGCCGATGTTATAGAGATGCTATGTCAGATGTAATTTATTCATGACCTGAAGTATGGAGAAAACCAAAATCAAGCAAAAGCGAGGGTGAGTGCAAACCAAGCCAAGCATGCCTTTGCCCGAAGTTCAAAAAATGAAAATAAAATAGAAAAAAAAGGCAAGAGTTTGGACCATGGCTTACTTTTAATGCTCTTTTTCTCCTGTAAAAGAAAAAAATAGAACAGAAAATCACTCTTTATGTTTTTTTTTGTTTTTTTTTGCACTTGCAATAAAATGTATATTTATTTATGGAGAGTATATACTGTATGAGAACCCTTTTGAGCAGCATTGAGACCGTAACTAAAAGAGACAACAGCACCAAGACAAGTGTTTATGCAGAGCAGACACATGACTGAGGACACGATGCAGCGGAGACAAAGACAGCAAAGAAAGAGGGGGGACAGGAAAAAAAAAAAAAAAAACGAAACAAAACATGATGAGAGTTTTTTTTTTTTAAATCCACAAACGAAAGCGCCGCGAAAGCCTCTCAGCGACACACTGGATACAACTTCAAGAGTGCCATTCCTGCGCTGCCAGATATCTATCTGCTTCTACTAAATACCTATTTGAATCCATTTTCACGTCGCAAATTACCTTCGCAAAGCATCGGCTGGTGATTGAGGGTCGATATATGTATAGCCGGTGCCTCGGGGAGCCACCGCCGCTCGACGGGAAAAAAAAAACGAAAAATCAAATAACTTTTTGTCATTAGTGAGCCCAAACAACTGAGCGGTTCTGTTTAATGAAATGTAAATAGCTAAACAAATGAGAAGAAAAGGCAGGAAAATGAAACGAAACGGAGAGAGAGAGAGAGACGTGGCGGCGGTTTCGCAGCTCGTCGCGTCGTGCCAGCCGATGCGATTGGAGGGAAATGGCAACGGATTGTGGATCGTGGAGGGAGGGGGGGCGAAGAGGCCCCTTCACCCATCCACTTTCTCAGCTTTGACAAACACACCCATCACGGAGAGTGGCGGATACCGATTGTCTTGTTCATTCACACCTGCGATGGAGCCCACAATGCAGAGCGCAGCCCCTTTGGCGGGAAAGGCCTCACCCCCCCACCCTTCCAACCCCTCCTGCACCCAAAAAGTCACCGAATTGCCTCCAAACAAACAGGTGAAAAAAGACAATAACAACAACAACAAAAAAAACCAGCATCAGCGGGGAGGGCCTCTCGCTCTCGCGGCCACCCTTCGCCGCCTCATCGCCGCCAAACCTGCGCTGAGCTAGTTAGCCGGCGCTCCGTGTTCGAACGGAGGCTGATTATTTCCCAGCCACAGTCCATTGACTCTGCGGGCTCGCTAAAAACGAAGACGCTTCCCACCGAGCTAATGAACTGGGCCGCCGCATCAAGGCAGAGGCGCTCGTGTTTTTCCCTCTCTTCCCTCCTTCAAAAAACCGCCACCTTCCCCCTGAGGTCGGCCCATCAATACGAGCGCTTTAAAAACACTTAAATCCGTCTGTCCTGTAAATAAATCCGCCTCGGCCTGGACGGGTACCAGTTGGCTTAACGCAGCTTTCTTAACCCCGCTGGCTTAAGATGTCTGCGTGGCGCGCTCATTATTATGTAACTCGACGGCAATAAAAACA
>JAOXYL010000051.1:6930263-6975341 GCA_028564955.1 Terapon puta | reverse complement strand
CGGAGGCGAGAATGGGAGTCGCAAGCGCGGTCTTGTCGAATCGTTAAGGAGCTTAAGTCGAGGTTTGGAGGGAAAGCGAGAATTTCCAGCAGCTGCTCTCGGGGCTGTAAATCTGCCCGGCAGCCCTGCAGGCCGGTGGGTCGCTGACAGTTTTCCTTCAGGGGGGGGGTGCAGGTAAGGCGGCCGACAGGTATATCCCCCCCCTACACACTCCTATCCCGCTAAAGTGGCAGCTCCACTACTTAAAAACCGATGGGGTCGCGGGGCTCCACCTTGGCTTAAGTCGCCGCTAAACCGGCGCTGAAGTCTCCCCCCATGACGGCCAGTGGCTCGAGCGAGGGGGGGTCTGGATCAGCGGCTGACAATGTGGCAGTCAATGCGCCATTTTGGGAAAGTAACAAAAGCAAACACACCTAAGGCGGGTTTTATGGATTCTAAGCCTTAAATAACCACGTCCGCTAAGCTGGAAGAACTGAGGAGGGGGAGGATGGGAGTGCGAGAGAGAGAGAGAGAGAGAGAGAAAGAGAGAGAGAGAGAGTGTATACATTGGTGAGAGAATGGTGAGTGTTAAAACAGAGATGATGAGAAGCAGGGAGAGAAAAAAAAGCGAGCTTTGAGGGGCAGATGATGCGGATGACAGAAAGCGGTAGGAGGGAGAGAGAGAGAGAGAGAGAAAATCACGCATTCTTGACAGAAGCAACATGGCAGGATCACACAGCTATTTTTCATTCACACTCCTCTGCATTCGCACATGATTCCAAAGGTACCCGAGCCCCAAGGAAGCCTTCCAGCAAACACTGTTTGCCAATTTTTCAAACCTGTCACTCCCTCTCGGTGTATCAGCCCGCGCCGCACAAAGGGCCTCCTCCCGGTGCTGTCGCTATTGTTGTTGTCATTGTGCCGACGCAAGGTAAACACGTGAGGCGGCGGCGTCCATTTCCCCCCCACAATGCATCACTTTCAGATCGCACTGTAAGGCGACAAACATAACTGCGTGAGGGAGGGTGAATGTGTGTTTTTTTTGTTTTTTTTTTTCGTCTTGTGCGCCCGTGTTTTTGACAGCGTGTTTTCCGGTGGGTGTTGGAAAAATCACGCGAAATGCCTGAAAATGTGACTGTAAATAGGCGGCGACGGCTCGGGTTGTTTGGTAATCCACGTCGTTTTTTTTTTTTTTTTTTTTTTTTTTTTTTTTTTAAACCTGGTGTCTTCCTCCTCAGTCTCAACCTTGTCGCCCCTCCTGGCTGTTAATAAAAACAGCTGAGCCTCAGACACCGGCGAGCTGAGCCGAGAAAACAGGCCGGGCCCGCTGCAGGCAGGCGGGCAGGTAAAATTGAGTCGCACGCTAGCGCGGTCGGCGCCTGAGGAACATGTCTCCCACATGTGAAGACACGCATGCACCGACACCTTCTTTTTTTTTTTCTCTCTCTCCTCCCCCCCTCCCTCGCTGGGGCTAGTAATCAAACGGCAGCCACGGTGCGCTCCTAAAGGCAGCCCGGCCCCGCTCCAGACGAACGCGGCGAATATTGCATTTAAAGAAATATTCTCCAGGCCTCTGCACGTGCCTCGCGATGCTTTCCGACGTTCGCATGTGCGAGGTTAATATTTCATGTTTGATTAAAATTTGCATTTGAAAATTCGACGTCCCCGAGCGTGAAAGTGAAACCCGGCCCGTCCTCGCCGCGCGAGCTAATGGCGGGAGTGCGAGGGTTAAAGGGGAAAAGGTGAGCGTTTGTCGTTGAAGGTGTGTAAAGCGTGCAGAGCAAATATGCTTGGAGGAGCCGCAGGCAGTCTCGGGGGCGCCTCCGCCTGACAGTCAGGCGCAGTCATGTCGTCACACAGACCGAGTCCCACTTCATTAGGCCACATGCGTGCCAAGAGTCATTACAGCGAAGAGACGCACTCCAGATTTGCACACACACACACACACACACTCCTCTGATTTCATTCCCGTCACTCAAGCTCCCGGTTTTTGCGAGGTGCTTGATATGTTTTCGATCAGCGCGCACGTTCGGTCATTTCGGTGCGTTCCTCCCGCGCGGGAACACGTACAGTATTTATTCAACGTTCTCCTTTTTTTTTTTTTGATCCTTGACACCGGTTCTTTTAATCTGTCTGAATGATTTCATTGCTATTCAGCCGTCACGCTCCTCAGATACGGGATGAAATATAGAGGACTTGTTTCATCTGTCTTTCAGATTCATGACTATTTGATACGCTGGAATGTCTGAAAACACTTGATTCCTATGTGGCGCATCGCATCAATAATAAGACTTGACCTTGCGAAGCGATTCTTTTTTCAGAGGAAGGGGGCGAACTAGTCTTTTTTTTTTTTTTTTTTTTTTTTTTTTACAGTGCTTTTGTTTGGCCACATCAAGCTCATTCTTCTCTCCTGGCTTAAAAAAAAAAATATGTTGTGCATATTGCATTTCAAATCTCCCAAGTCCAGTTTCACAATATTAAACCCTGACAGGAATATATTCGGTAAATACTAAATCAGAGAGCGGACTCGAGCTGGTGGCAAAACACTCGAGCCAAAGAGCAAACTATTGTGCTGACGCTCCTGTCTCACCGTCTTAATTTGATCTCGTGAATCAAGAGCTCAAAGTGGGAAAGGGGGCGAGTAAATTACGGGCCCCCGAGGAGCCGTGACACGGGGAGGAGACGAGCCCATTGTGGCGAGGCGACTGCTGCCAACGCCGCGCTCGGGGGGGGGGACACCTTCGTCTTTGAAAACGCTCCCCGATTGCCCAGGTGGCCGTATCAAAGGAGTTTAGCGGGACATGACGTTCCCACGCCTCGGCCAACTCCGGGGCCCGACGCCGTTTGGGCGCCGTGACTTTTTGGCGGCGACGCGTCTGAACTACCGGGCGCAAGAAAGATGAGAGAGCAGTGAAAACTCTCTATCAAAATTAAAAAAAAAAAAAAAAGTCCAGGCATATGGCCATGGGAGAAGTTGCAGTGGGTGGGGGGGTGGCGAGCACGGCGGAGGTATATTGCCATAGTAACAATGGATAGCCCACCAAGGATTCCAGAGCAAACACAGGCATACGGTTTGAGCGGCGACGGAGGACCCTCGCCAGTGCGCCTCCTTGTTCAAACAAAATCACGCTGGCACAGATAACGCTGGCATTTTAAACATAAATTACAAGGTCTCCAATTGTCATGTCATGTCCCCAATTCACTGCGAGGAGAAGGCCGCCTCGGCGAAGAAAAGCTTATTCAAAGGGATTCAAAGGAGCCAGACACACGCACACAAATACACGCACGCACATGCACACACCCCTTGACGTAAATCTTTCAAATGCGCGGAGGAAGGAAGGAGGGGAGGCGGTTTGCATGTTAAGCACATTTTGCGTCGACATCAAACGGCGGCCCGCGATTGGCTTGGCGGGGGGGAAACGGTAATCTGCGCCGCTCAAACATTTGCCCGCAGAATCCTGATGGTGATTAAACAGAAAGTAACAGTCTTCCCTCTAAGTCCGGCTGGGGATCTCCGCGACGCGCTCGTAAATGTCACCCGTGTAGGCACTTAGCCGCTTGTCAGAGCCGCTGCGAGCCCCCCCCCCCCCCCCCCCCCTCACGTCGCTGGTTCGGAGGAGGCTTCCCCGTTTCCTCGTGTTCCCAGTTTGCCTCCCTCCGCCGAAGTCTGTTATTAATACATCATTACGGACAGATTAAATGCGATGTATCTGACGTTAAGTGAGGCTTATTAAGCGGAGGCTGGGTCTGAAGCGAGGATGAGGTAAAGTGTGAATAACCTGCTCGCGCTTAAGCGGCTTTGTTTACCATTATTCTAATCATTTTTACCGCCCCCGGACGTGTCAATTTGATTGATACCCTTGCCTTTCCCCCAATCCCAGACCTCATCAGCCCTGCGGAAAGAAAGAAAGAAAGAAAGAAAAAAAAAAAAAAGAGCGGCAACAAACGTAACAACATTCCCTATTTTCCCCCGCCTCTGTGGGCTAGCTCCCCCCCCTCAAGGCACTTCTCGCCGCTGAATCCGCTCTGTAATTTACAATTGGCTGTTGTGTCCCAAGTGTTGCATTGGACCAACTCGGAGCAAATGAACCATGTCAAAGACCAGTCTTTCGGTCTTGATTACATCCCCCCCCTGCTTCCCTCCCCTCCATAATTGCGGCCAACCGAGAGCCGTCGCCGCGGCTTCGGGGCGCGCCGCTCTTCGAGCACCTGAGTTCGCCCACTCGCTCGCCGGCCCAAAATGGCGGCTCGTCGCCAGTGGCCGGCTTGATTGAATATTCGTAGTTGTTACTCAGAAACGCTGTTGCTGGGAAGAGAGATGGAGAACGAGGGAGAGGGAGGGATAAGGAGGAGGAGGACTCCATCTCCTGAGATGCGGCGAAGAAAAGGAGTAAAAGGTGAAACCAAAGCTAGATAATAAACAGGCTATAGGGCAAGGTGCCGCAAATCAATACCTGAAACCATATTAAATGTCTGGAGCTCCTCAATCCACAGTAGAATTTGTCTGACTAAAGCCAGCATTACAGTCATCTCCACTTTATTTTGCAGTTTGCAACAGGGACAGCCGGTGGGAATATACTGTGCAGCGTATCAGGATCGGGCTATACACAGTTTATTCTGGCAGAATAATACAAAGTTCTGCCGTGGAACAAAACTTTTCATCTTCACCCAGATTCTTAAAGGCTATTCGGCCCTTAAAGCTGCATTTCTTTACTACCTTTATTCAAGTCCTTGGACATTTGGAGGATTCTCTGTCCTGTCCTCCCTCTCTATAGGACATTAAATCATTAATAGAGCGCCGGATGAAAGAGAATGAGCGAATGCTTTCCAGGAAACCCGGTGTTGTGTCGAAGTCGCGGCGTGCTGCCGGCGCACATCTGCGACCGTCTGCCACGCGCCACACCGAGGCTGCAACTTCATTCGCGTCTCAGATTCAATCCTGTGAAGTAATGCAACGTGATAAAAGAGCGAGGGGAGGAAGGTACACACCGGGAAGCAGGCAAATTGAAAAATTAGCATTTTCGAGAAAGCCTGCCCGGACTTCATATTTCAGCTGATTTGATAGCAGCGACCCAGCGAGGCCGCTCGTAACTCCAGCTGCCCTGTGACCTTCATTCTTCGGCAGGCAGGCGGACTCTTCCAGCGCCTGACAAGAGTTATCGGGCTTGGCTAATAGCCTGCTCTCTGCCAGGTAAGGCCTCATCGATACAAGGGGGGGGGGGCTCCTCCTGGACATGCTTTTCTAATTAACATTTCTGCAGACACTTGGTGCAAATCTCATCTGTACGCGGCCGAGATGCGCGATGAGTCACGGCGGCGTGCAATAAATAGCTCCGCCGGGGCAAAGGGGGCTCCCCGTGCCTTGCTCGAGGGCGCTCGCCGTCACCGGGAGTCGAGAGGAGGCGTCGCATCCTCCGCCCCAAACTACTCCAGCTCGTCTTTTTTTTTTTTTTTTTTTTTTTTTTTAACAGTCGAAGATAAAGTATTGCTCCAGCCTTCGGGCTCCATCTGCCTCTGTAAGCATGTGTGTGTAGAGAGTATATGTAATAACCAGACACACATACAAATATAATGAACTGCATTCCTTGGGTAAACACAGCAGCGCAGGCGCACAAACACACACACACACACACACAGGCGCGCACACACAGGATATTGAAACCCTCTCAGGCATGTCGCCGCGCGTGTGCTTGGCGTGCAGGATGATGGAGAGGCTGAACTGCGGAGGCCCCCGTTTGCTCTCCTCTCCAGCCCTCACAGGATACACAAAGACACACACACACACACACACACTCATACTGTACACCCACACACTTTATCACACCCTCGCACACGCACGCACGCACGCACGCATCCGCGCGGCGTGCACACCCGCTGAGTACACATGCACAAACTTCCACACAGGTCCCCCCAGGCTTTGATGGATGGTCGGTGAGTGCTCTACCTCCTGTTTCATACACATATAATCTCATTTGGGGGCCACATGGTGGGAGCCGCACCAAAACAGGGCTAATAGAAGCAGTCAAGCTGTCCTATTCCTCCCCTTCCCAAGCCAAGTCATATCCATTATACTCTGCTGCTTAGCAAATATGTATGACTGCAGCCTGTTAATAAAAAGCTATATCCTTTAAAAGAAGAAGAAGAAAAAAAAAAAAGACTGCAAAGCTTTCGGATGCATTATTTATCTCGGACTATTCTTAATGTGTCTTATGCAGTCGGGAGATCTCGGCGCGACTCAATATTTCAGCAGCATTTTAATACAAAAGAGGGAGGTCAAAGTCAAAAGGGGGAAGTATGTGCGACGACGGAGAGAACAGGTGCATGTCTGTCAGAGCCTGAGGAAGGAAAAAAAAAAAAAAATCAATGTGTACCTGAACCCGGGGTGAAGGTTGTACCTATTAAATACGCTTCGATTACACCGCTGAACTTGTTAACGTTTCCCCTGTCAACACACGCGGAGGCCCGTCGCCTCGCCCGCTCCGCCGTCTTTCCACTGTCCATCTTGGGGGGGGGGGGAGTCGAAGCTCCTTTTTCTTCACCTGTCAGCTCCGCTTAATAAACAAGTCCACTTTGCGCTAAGGAGCCTTACAGTTGGCTGCCGGAGCTAAAGGTGGCACTTAGGGGTAAATTATGGATCAACATGTCTGGCTTTCATGGCTCTTATTCTCATTTTCGCGAAGGCCGCGCGTGACAACACAGGCCGGATGCTGGATGGGGTTTAAATCCCTCCATCCTCCTCCTCCTCCTCCTCCCCCCCCACCCCTGATGGAGGGGCCACGGCCCCCCGGCTGGCAGTTCCCTTGACACCCCGGACCCGTGTGAGCAACGCTGACAGGGAGTGATTCATCTGAGTCACCGTGATGTTTTTTTACCCGCGGCGGGAGAGGAGGAGCGGAGGGAGAGGCGGGTAAACGCGAGCGGCGGGCGGAAAGTTTCTCCGTCAGGGAATCCGGCGAGGGAAAAAAAAAAATATATATATATAAATAATCATTTTTTAAAAAGCGCAAATGCAACAACTCCTCTGCCACCTGTTTGAGTCGCCGTCAAGAGAACAAATGGCCCGTGACCCTCTCTGCAAAACAACAACAACCACAAAAAAAAAAAAAAAAAAATCACGTTATTATGGGACTGACTCTGCCAGACATTTTTGCAATTTTGATGAGATACAGTGGCAGGGTAAACAAAACACCACTGTTTTGCCTATTAGTCTCGCAAACAACAAGCTTCACGTCTGATCCGTGTTGTGATCCAGCTCGTCGGCAGAGGACTATTCCCCAGGGCCGTACAGCAGCGGAGCTAAGTGATGTTCTCATTTAGCTGGTTCGAGCCTCCGCAGTCGATACAAGAGGACAGCTACGGGAGAAAACAACGGGGCTAGCATGGCACATCATAGACCTTGGGAGCCTTGTAAAAGTCAATTTACTGTACAAACTCCTCCTAACAAATGCCGTGAAAAACAAGTCTGCAATATGGCGAGCGCGCGGTGATTGATAGTGCCACAGGAAAGGCAAATCTGCAAAAATGAATCGGCTTTATCCTGGTGAGCCCTATCTAATGCGATCGCTGCCGAGTATGAAATGAAATTCCATTTTCGATGACATCAAATTGAAAGAAGCGGCGAGAAGAAGGTGGCATCCCCGACACTGCCACTTACAATCAGCAGCGTGGAGAGCAATCAAGGTGGCATGCGGCTTAAATTTCTTGTCTGTTTCGTCCTCTCTGACACACACACACATGCACACACACGCACACATCCTCCTCCCCCTTTTCTCCATATTTTGGCATCTTATCGTGACAAATGTTGCTTCTTCAATCACGAGTATTTATTGTCATGTGAGGACATCTGAGCTCACTGGCGTGTTTATTGTGCGTCGAGAAGAGAGTGGGAGACAAGGAAGTGGAGCAATACTTCTCCCCTATAGGCAACGGCGGTGGGAGGAACAAAAAAAAAAAAAAAAAAGCCTCAGTATTAACATATTATGCACAGTAATATGGCAGAAACCGTAGCAACCAGCTATAGCAATCTCTCCCCGACTTTCTCCCTCAGTTCGTACCATTTCTGCCGGCGTATCAGGTAAGTCTAATCCTTAGATTAGTAATTGCCTTGGAGCAAATGCATTCAAATCACCAAACCAAATTATACCAGAAAATGCTGCCCGCTGCAATTTCATGAGTATTACTGTGCACTCCCGCTCCTTCCATTTTCCTTTCGGAACATAAACAACAAAAGCCCGAGCAGCCATAGATTGAATTAAGCTGTAATAGATCCAAAACAATTTTGATAAAATTAGCCACAGTCGGCAGGACGCTGCGCCACACAAAGGACGGGCGCTAATAATAATGTGGCAACAAACAAACCAGCTCATTGCATATAATCTCATTTCTTACTAAATGCAAGATTTCCAGATTGTGATGTTTTTTTTTTGTTTTTTTTTTTTCCACACCACCGGCAGCTCATCCTGAATCTGAGTCTGATGATCAGCTGATGGATCACATGACTTTGCAAGTGGCTTTCTTCCTGATTGCGTGTAAGCGGAGAGACGCTTGATAGTTTTCCAAAATTGTAGTGAAGCTGCAAAAAAAAACTGAATAAAACCAGCAGCTGACCTGCATCGGAGTGAGAGAGAGGGGGGGGGTGGCCAAACATGTTTAAGCTCCAGTGGAACCTCTTATCAAGTAATTACCTTATTGAGCTCAATGAGGGGAGTGACTGCCACAACAGTTTCACAAGATAAAATCACAGGAGAACCCACGGGGGAGTTTGGGGCCTGCGAGTAATAATGGCTGCCAGAGAGTGAGAGAGAGAGAAAGAAAAAAAAAAAAAAAAAAACAAAGTTCAGACAATAGTAAGAGTACACCTGAGATGCAGGGGCTCTGGGGTTTTGCGAGTTTCATTTAGGTCAGTTGTGGCTTTTGGTAGGTGTTTAGGCAGCTACGTTTTGTAGGCTGAAACAAATGAGGCCAGAGGCAAAGTACCACATTTCCATATTGGTTTCCTGATCTGCACGGAGCCTGAAGGGCAATCACATCCAGTGTTTTGGCTGCAAACACCATTCAGGTGACCTCCATTTGCATGGCGATATCGTCCGCCCCGTGCGCGCGCCCTATGCAAATCAGACGCCGCGGCTGCGAGAGTTCACGGGGGGAACAGCTGGCCGGAGCGCGGGAGGTGAGTGGTGGTGGTGGTGGGGGGTTAAGGGCGATGTCCAGTTACGCTTGCTGCACCGGCCCCGAGGCAGCAGAGCTCCGGTATGAAGAGGATGGTAGTGGTGGTGGTGGTGGTGGAGGTGGTGGGGGGGGTGGGGGGTCTGCGCCTGCACCTGCCCTGAGGGGCTACGCCGCCGGAGCACAGGATACAAGCTGCTGTGGCTCACCGCTGATTAAAAGTGATCCACCTGGGCACGAGTCGCGCTTTGAAGTGCAATGATAAAACAAACGCTGATGGCTTGCGCTAATTCGACGGCTAAGTGATTTCATTCCTCACTACATTACGGCCGGACAGCATTATTTTCTGGCACTGGCTGGAACAGAAGCTACTGCCAGAAGTAATAAAGTTAAGTGTTCTGTTAAGTGCACGCACCACTCATCAGCCTTTCGGATATAAGGATCGGACACAGGTATGTAAGCAGCCGATGGGCCGGGTCTAATGTGGGACCCGAACGCTGCAGAAAAAACGGAAAAAAGTAAGAATAACACAGGACGCAATCAATGGGATTACAGGATGAGATGAAATGTCAGGTCCGCTGCCCCTCCTATTCAAGGCCTCAACAGCTGCTGGGTGACACGCTGGCTTCTCCCTCACAGTTAGCTCAGCTTAATGACTGTTTAAATGTCTGATGGGCTAAAAAGAAAGGCCTGCCTCGCCGATAAACTCCCTCAGTTGCCTGGTTACCTGCCCGAGCAGGTTGCCTGTGCGGTTCCTGTAAGATTAGGTAGGCGAGGGGAGAGAAAGACGCAACCCGATACCTCCGAGATTACAGTCAATGGTCAGCACTATTCTCCCCCCCCCCCTTTACCGCCCCTCCTCGTCTTTCTCTCTATCTTTCCACCCGACCCCGAGTCCCTTGTGAAACAGTAGGGGCCATTCTCTGCACCGCTAACAGGGCCGTCTTTCTTGTGCCTGTCTCTATCTCTTCCCACAGATGAACAAAAAGAGAGGGAGTGGTAAAAGAGAAGGGTTTGTGGGCGAGGGCGTGTATGCCCGTGGTGTGTGTGTGTGCGTGAGAAAACACACAGAGACGCTGATAAAACATCCCTTACTATCTCTTGTCATAAATCTTAACCATACAGTTTGAATGGGTGCACTCTCATAATGTAAAAATAAAAAAAGTGCTCCTGAAATACCTTATTTTCTGAGAAAAATCATCAAATAAAAAAAAAACTAATAATACAAATGTAAGCTCAATGGTATTTACTGGTATTTACATAATTTTGTACCGCTAATCCAAATCTTGTAAAAATAGTTCCCTTAACTGAGGCACACAAGTATCCTTGAGTGTTTTATTATGTCTTTAGCTGTAGTGGCACTTCCATGAAAACAGAATATTTTTAGAAGCAGCGTCCCTAAAATCAAGAGCATGACCGCTTCACTACTTAATCTAATATAGAGGTGGCTGTTTAACGCCATAATTGGAGCACATGAATACACACCTTCTCTTCAATTAGCTCTCTTGTGCAGCCATTAAATTACACCCTATTCACCCCAACAGAATTCATCAACAGTGAGTATTTACTGAGCCCATGGGATATAAAAGGCAATTTGAATACCTTTTAGCTACTGTATATTAAACACCTAACAGGCTACACCGCACAATAAACATGGATGATATTGCCCAGTAGACCACTGAACCCTTTCTTTACTATTCTATTACTATTTAAGTATCAAACTAAGTGTACAGGAATCACAAGAAAACGCTCTTTGTGCATTATGGCTTTGTCCATGACACTGTGCTCTAACAAATGCACAGTTCATAAAAGTTACCGCAGCATAAATGTGGAGAGTAAATATATAATTATATAAGTGGAGCATAGTGACACACAATACATGCTGCTGCCGCAGCAGCAAATAGAGTGCCCTTTTAATTATGCAGGAGACATCCGAAAGCAACAGCACTCCTCACACTCTGGGAAGCAGCTCAGTGAATACACCATATTAGAGGCTGTTAGAGACAGAGCAGGGGAAGAGAAGGGGAAGAAGTAAAAGGGGAGTGAAATGATTTGAGAGGAGAAGGAGCGAGAGGGAGGGGAGAGGGGATGTAGAGAGATGAGAGTGGAGATTTAAAAAGAAACCACTGCGAGAAGAAAGGCAAGGCAGAGCACCATTGTAAGGGGTATGATGTGGCAGAGGCTGAAAAAACGGAGGGAGAGAAATGAATACAGAGGGAAAACAGGCAGCACGGGCGGGTGCAAGTCATGCAAGGATATACTGCAAAGGGCCAAAAGAAAGCGTTGGGGGGGGCGGAGTGAGGGGTGAGGGGGACAATGTGCATAGAATATAAAAACGCGTACAAAAAAGATATCTGGTTGAGACGATGGGGGGTGAGCAAAAAACAGAAAATGGGGAAAGGAACAAAAAGAAACAATCCTGCTGTGTTGCGAGAGAAAACACTACTCCAGAATTCTAAAGGAGTGCTGACACCGAGTAAAAGAAAAGATCAATAATTCATTAGGCTGCCATAGAAAACACATAAAACAGTGGTGTTCCTTTTTCTTGAAAACGCAAATCACCTGACTTCATTATGTATTAACTTTGTTCCTGGCTGTTGTTGCGAAAAAGAAAAGAAAACAGCCCCTCCCCCCGAAGAAAAAGGAAAAAATAAAGACTGATCTGATAAAAGAACACATTTCACTGAATTTGAATATCACATCATGCCACCTACACCATTTTTTTTCTCCCAGCGCTGCAAATGGAAGAAAAGGAGCTGCTGGGAGGGAAAGACGGAGAAAATCAAGAATCGAAGAAAAACAGAGAGGGAGGTATGACGAGCTGGAGGGTGGATGAGAGTGCAAGAAAGCAGGTACGGGATGGCAGACATTTATATATGAGGACAAAGATAAGGGAGCGAAAGAGGCCCGATGTGGGAGGCGATATAAAAACGTCCAATTTCACTGCTCGGTCAATGAATTGATGCAGACCCCGAAGTGCAGGGGAATGTTAATATGACCTGCTGGCCAGATGTTCCCACTTAAGTGGAGACTGTAAAACTGACTCACAGACCTAACAAAGCCATGTTTGTGCTGCGTTCCCCTCACATCTACCTTTCTCTCTTATCCTCCTTTGTGTTTTTTTTCTCCCCCCTTTCGCCAGAAGACAAGGAGGCCTTGTCACAGGCAGAGGGCAGGGCAGGGCTTGACATGGCCAGGGGGAATGTAGCCTGGCCCCTGCCTCGCTCCCCTCCGGGATAAAATAACTGCAAACCAAACCCTTATGCGAGCTGTCGACAACACACCGACACACATTTGCCAAGGTTAGTGGACGTGACGCCCCTGACGAGGGGGGGGAAAAAAAAAAGGCAGCCTCAGCACACGGCGAGATAAAAGC
This sequence comes from Terapon puta, assembly GCA_028564955.1. Lineage (NCBI taxonomy): Eukaryota > Metazoa > Chordata > Actinopteri > Centrarchiformes > Terapontidae > Terapon > Terapon puta. Next base: position 6,962,821 of record JAOXYL010000051.1, on the reverse strand, counting down.
GAAAAAGTTGGCCGTGTTTAGTTGAGTGGTAACAGAACCTCTTCGAAGCGCTAATCTAAACCTTTCTCTTCCCTTTCAATATTACATGTGAATGGCACTCCAAACCAAAACAGATCAATACCGCTAACTTGACACACATTAGCACCATAAAGGCAACAAGACTACTGAGACTAGCCCTGTCAGAAAGCATTATGGTGGAAATAACACTAAGAGGAAGAAACAGAAGACATTTAAGAGTGGTGGAGGGAAGAGGGAAAAAAAAGAACATGGAGACGTGTCTTCTTACCTGTTTGTTGTACTTGTTGATAGTTTGACTGCTGTATTCAGAGCAGTGGTCAGATCCAAGGGAAATGTTATCTCCGGTGCCAACAAAGGTGTTGGCAGGGGGCAGGTCCTGAACTGCCTGGTGCTTTTTACCAGCTGTCGGCGACTGTGGGTGAAGCTGGACAGTGGGGAGTGGCGAACTGGACTTGTAGTGCCGGGCCAGATCCGGGCTCCCCGGCCCTCCGTTGACCGAACGGTAGCGGCCCATGCCGGGACTGTCCGACAGCTTCTCGTTGACGCCGTCGTAGCGCTGCCCGTTGGGTTTGGAGGCCTCCACGGTGACAATACTGCTGTAGAGGGGCTGTTTGGACTTTGGTTTCTTCTTATCTTTCTTGGGCTTCTTGGACTTATCGTGCTGCTGCGGCGTGAAGAAGTCCTCGTGGTCTTTCTTGCCGGCCTCGTAGCCATTCTTGTTCTTGGGGCGGCAGTAGCGGGCCATGACGACGATGAGGATAATGAGGATGACCGTCATGATGCCCGAGACGACCCCGATCACAATGCTTAACCGCTGTTTGCTGAGATCGTAGTTGGGGTCGCCGGCGATGTTGGTGTTCAGGGACGTGCTCAGGCTCTTTGCCACCTGGGCCTCTACGACTGTTGAATTGGAGAGCGTCTCGTTAACGTAGACGTGAACTAGCGTGGTGGTGCTCTGCGAGGGCTGGCCACTGTCATTCACCTGAACCACTAGTCTATGGAGGCCGTAGTGCTTCTGCTCCAACTTCCCCACCAGCGAAATGACCCCGGTGCCCCCATCAATCTCAAACAGCTTGAAGGGGTTTCCCCCGATGATGCTGTAGTTGAGGTCTGCGTTGATGCCGGTGTCGGTATCGGTGGCTATGACAGTCCTGACTACTGTTCTGATGTTGCTGGAGGGGGGAAGGAGGGTGTAGGAGTTGTTTAGAGGGAACGTGACGGTCGGAGCGTTGTCGTTTTCATCCATGACAAAGAGCGAAACGGTGGCGGTGGCTGACCTGGGAGGGTCGCCGCCGTCCACGGCCTTTACCCTGAACGTGTAAGTGGTTTTCTGCTCTCGGTCAAAAGACAGGGTGGAGAAGATAGTCCCGGTGTCATTCTCGATAGAAAAGATCTCCTCCTCTTCCTCGATGAAAAGACTCATCTCTGCATTTTGGCCTTTATCCGCGTCAATGACTGTAACCATGCCAACCGGGCTGTTTGGCTCAAGGTTCTCTTTGACATAGAAGGTGAACACGTCCTGCATGAACTTTGGTTCGTTGTCATTCTTGTCGGCCACAAGGACGACCACTGTTGCGGAGCCCTGAAGAGTGTTTATACCCTTATCTTTGGCTATCACTTTGAATTCATAGCGCTCCGTTTGCTCTCTATCCAGAATGGTGTTTACCCGGATGTCTCCACTGTCTGCGTCGATAGAAAAAATCCCATTTACTGATGAGTCTAGGGAATAGGCTATTTCAGCGTTCTTCCCACTATCTGCGTCAATGGCAACCACTGTTGTCACCCTCTCGCCGGGGGCATTGTTTTCTGGAAATGACACCTCTACTACATTCCTGCTGAAGACAGGAGGGTTGTCGTTAGTGTCGCCCACCTTGACGATGAGAGAGTTATTACTTGCCAGACTGGGGCTTCCAGAGTCCACAGCCACTATGACCACGTTGTATTCCTGTGTGGCCTCGTAGTCGAGCGGCGCAGACGTGTGGAGGAAGTATTTCTTTTTATTCTGCTCGCCCTCCATCTCGCTGGCGGGTTTCAGCTGAAAAGGCACGTCCCCCACCACCGTGCAGGTCACAATGCCATTCTCCCCCTGGTCACGGTCGGACACCTGAACTAAGGCAATGGGCGTGTCCACCACCACGTCCTCGGCCACGTTGGCGATGCCATCTTTTAAGAAAATGCGTCCGATTTTTCGGATCTCGATGGCGGGGACGTTGTCGTTCTCGTCCTTGATGTTCAGCACCACAGTGGCTTTGTCCATTTTGGGCGGCTGGCCTCTGTCACGGGCCATTACCGTGAACCTCAGTTGGCTCACTTCTTCGCGGTCAATGCGGTGCAGCACACTCAGCCACCCCGTGCTCTCGTCCAACCTCAGCAGCCTCCTCACTGACTCCGTGGCCGCTCCGAACACATACTCTATTTGACCGTTAACCCCCACGTCTGCGTCAGCCGCCTTGAGCTGCAGTATGGGGGCGCCGGGGGAGCTGTTTTCCGGGAGGTCGGCCTCGTACACGCTCTTCTCGAACCGGGGGCTGTTGTCGTTCACGTCGGTGATCATCACCCTCAGGATGGCCTGGGAGGAGCGAGGGGGGTCTCCTCCGTCCCTGACGCGCAGGGTGAGCTCATAGGAGTCTCTCTGCTCCCTGTCCAGGGCCCCTTTAATGATGAGCTGAGGCTGCTTCTCCCCATCGGTGGTGTCAGCAACTTGCAGCTCAAAGACGCTGCTCCTGCTCGCGCCCTCCTCAAACCTCCTCTTCCCCGAGTACGAATCCCCAGAGGAGCCCAAGCGCCTCGAGTTCTCCCCATTGTCCTGGATGAGCTCGTACCTCTCTATTCCATTTCTGCCAAAATCTCTGTCTGTGGCTGTGGGCAGCAGATAAAGGGTTCCAATGGGTCTGTTCTCCTCCACGGACAGGGTCAGGACGGGGGACGGGAAGGACGGGGTGTTGTCGTTGATGTCTAAGATGATGACTTTCCCCTCGAAGAGGTCGACCCAGCTCTGAGCCGGTCCGATCACTGACACCTCGAAATCTATAAAGCACTCGTTCTCGTCGAAGATCATCTGGCACTGCTGCAGCTTCTCGCGGTCTATGCGCCTCTCGTTGGTGGTGAGCTCACCTGTCATGTTGTCTATCTTGAAGAAATCGGAGCCCGACTCCAGCGTGAATGTCACCTCCCCGGACCCGGCCACGATGCCCAGGTCGGCGGCGACGTTGCCCACTCTGACATCGGCGGGTCCCTCCTCGGCCAGACGGTACCGGAGGACCTGCTTGGCGGCGGGCTGATGCACGAGCTGCAGGATGAGCATGCAATAGTACAAATAGTCCACTGCACCAGTAGTCCTCATTGTTCTCCCTTGGATTTGGAAAAAAAAAATGCCCACTTAAGATTTGATTTTTAAAAAAAAATGTCCAAAGGTAAAAAAAAAAAGAGTTTAATCACTCCGAGAGAGTCCGGACGTGGAGAGGGGACGTCGTTTTCACGAAGAGCACAGCCCTCTGTTGCGGGATGCGTGAGACTTCATCCTCCGGACGACTTCCTACATCGCTCCTGCTGCAGTGGGAGGGAGAAAAAAAAAAAGCAGCAAGTGCACGGTCTCTGCTTTCTGCTTTCTGCTCCTCGGCTCCGGATGCCCAGTCGCTCTTCCCGTGTTTCGGGATAAAAAAATAAGAGGGAGAAATGCGATGATATTTAAAAGAAAAGCCACCCGAGGGGCTCCGTGCGCTCCGGGCGGTGCCACGGAGACGTGGATCTCATGCGCGTAAAAGCCAAAATGTCATTGTCCGAGCGCTGAAAGTGAAAAATCAGTCCCATATCCTGCTGTTTTTTTTTTTAACTCACAGTTTTTTTTTCCTCCCCCTGCAATATCTCCGCTGTCCGGTGATATGTCCACATATGCCGGAGGAACCGTTTAAATGCCCGCGCAGTTTCCCAAACTCGCCGCCGAGCCGAAGCGTCGCCTGCGCGTAAAAATGCCCGTCAAACTCCTCCGAGCTCGGGGATGTTGGCGATCGTGGAGCAGATTACCTGTCCGGCCGGTCCTGCTCTCGCTCGCTCTCTCTCTCTTCCCTCCAAGTCGCATGCAGCCGAGCAGACGGAGTATAGTTTTTCCTCTTTTTTTTTGGCGAGCCAACTCCTCAATGCACGACCGGCTGAAGATACAAAGGCTGCGTTTTTAACAAAAAAATCAGGCGGGTAGAGAAAAAAAAGAAGGAAAAACGATGTATATCCGATGCTTTTTTCTCTTTTTCTCTTAAAAGGAAACGCTTGCTTGAATTCCTCAGCGTGTCCGGCGCGTTCAGCCTGCTCCTTCACCTGCAGACGCGCCGCATGTGTTGGCAGCCCCTATCTGCAGCACTGTGAGAGGGATTCACAAATGATATTGCAGTCTCCCTCTCTCTCTCTCTCTCTCTCTCTCTCTCACTCTCCACCCCTCTACCTCCCTCCCTCCCTCCCGGTTTCTTCTCCCCGAGCAGCGCACGTAAACAGGGTCGGACTTGGTCTTGATCGCCGGGTCCAGACGCCGCCAGACAATATTTTGTTTGACCAAAAATAAAAGGAAAGAAAAAAGAAAGAGAGAGAGGGGGGTGACAGAGGAGTGAGATGCCTTAATATTGTCTTTTTTAGCGGTGTGTTCTCCAGACGTGTCTCGGCACTTTGTGGGCACAGTCCGGACACTTCACGCTTAACGATGTGCGATGAAAATAATCATTTTACTACCTTTATTTTTTTTAAAAACATACGGATGTGTGTTATGTTGTAACGTGGCTGCATTTTGCCGGATAAGCGAGCCCGCTGCGGGGACGCTGGCTTTGACGCAGTTGGCTCCTTGCGAGAAAAACGCAAAAAAAAAGGGGAAAAAAAATCAACTTTTACGCACACGCAGGGTGAGTTATTGGATGATGGGAGACGCGTCCTGATCCCTGTCCGCTGCAGGACGGGAGAGGGGAGGAGAGGGGAGGAGAGGAGAGGGGAGGACGGGACGGGGGGGCTGCTCGCCGTGCTGTGGTCTCCCTGTGGTTCCTCACACCGACGCGTGTGGTCGCCGGTGGCTGCGCGTACTCCGGCGGGCTCGGTCCGGATCCGCGGATCCGAGACCCGAAACGGTGAACGCATTTGCGTAAAGTGGGCATGAGGGCAAAAAATCACCCCCCTCCTCCTTCCAACCACATCGCGCATCGTGGCCCTTTAGATGATCGGTGTGTGTATGTGTGTTTAGGTGGGGGTGTGTGTTTCTCCTCAGCCGGCCACTGCGCAAACCCAAACTCCCCCCCTGTGAGATCAGTGCGCGCGGTGTGTGTCCTGCCACAGCCTGTGATGGGCAAACATGTGATGCGATGCTCGAATCCACCCAAGGGCGCGCGGTGTAAGGTTGGAAAACGAGCACATCCACGGTGGATACACACACACACACACACTCACACACACATACACAGAGAGAGCACGTATGCGCAATTGCACTGCTGCGTTAAGCGCAAAAAAATGAAGAAACTATGAGGTTTGTGCATTAACGCGCGTCCCCTCCTCTAACTTGGACGTTTTTTTTTTTATTATTATAGGAAGGGTGGCGCATTCCTGTGTTAATGTAGCGACAGTGTGTGTTTGAAATCACACAGTGGATGAGTGCAATGAGTGAGTGAAGGAGTGAGGGGATAGAGAGAGAGAGGAGAGGAAAGGGGGTTGGTTAGAGGGAAAAGAGGCAGCCAGTCTCAGCAGCTGCATCTCTCTCAGACGAACTGTCTGAATTCCAGCAGTGGCTGTATCCTTGCTTACTAGCGCCCTCTATCGTCGAAATAAAACCAAGCCCCCCTCAGAAGGCAGGAGCATGGAGACCAGCAGTCAGAAGGTGACTCATGTTGGACAGGTGGACGTGTTTGGTACACAGTCTGATGATCAGCTCCACTCAGAAATACTGTTTTAACATGAAATAATAATAATAAAAATCATTACATAGGTGGGGTGTTTATTTTAAAAACGATCCAGATGGTGCGTGCGAGAGTTGTGAGACGGTGTCGGTTGTTAAAATGGAATATTTTCATCATAAGAGAGCTGACAGCAGGTAAAAGTGTTTCCTCGCGATGCTAAAAATGTTGTGCACAATAATATAATTCACGAGCAATGAAGTTAAAACACACACACTCACACTGGGTTACTTCACCTGTGACAGGGGGGTGTTTTGAACCAGGCTTGGTGTTATTTTTATATTACTGCTGGGTTATTTTTTTTCCAAACATAAAATATAGTTGCTCTGACTCAATCAGCTCGAGTGTTTCCTCAGTGCCGGTGTACATGATGTTCAGAACAACAAAGACACACATATTATGAACAATTAGTCATTGCAGCATGTGTAGTGCTGTAGTTCAGGTGGATGACCCGATAGTAATGTATTCACGGTCGACACATTTTTTTTTCTCGACAGCCTCAAATGCAAAAGTTAATACGAATCCACTGGATCAAACAAGGCTCAAAAGAAGCCCCGATAATGACTCCGCGTCCCTCGGCCTTCGGTGTTCGCGGATACAACGCCGAGTTGAGCTCGTAGGCGATTCCGAGACAGTGTTTACTATCAGAGCCGCGAAGATCAAGGCTCAAAAATCATCACTGAAAATCATTATCATAGTTGTGTGTGGCATCGATCTTGCTCTCAAGTGGATGAGTGGTCTAAAATGATGCCAGGGAAAGCACTCGATGCCGCTGCAAAGACCTCATCAGAGGGAAAAACGAGGTGTTTTGAAAGCGAGATGTTCAAAAAAAAAAAAAAAAAAAAAGTGACTCACACTCCCACGCAATGACTGATAGCACAAAATTAAAAACAAGTTCTAATACGAGATTATACTTTTTTTTTTTATCTGCCGAGGAGAGGAAAAAAAAAGTCATTTTCTGACTGACTCGTTTGCATATTAAATGTAAAATCCAAACGTTAGGTAATATCTGACTGCCGCTTTGGGATACACATCTTCGAATATGCACCTCTCCCTTTATTTCTGCTTATTTTTTGCTCATGGCCCATTGACAGTCTAGGAGTGCTAATGAAATGTGAGAAGAGAAAATGAAAAAAGAAAAAAAAAAAAAAAACTTGGATGCGCACTCCGCTGAATTAATGGCCTCCATTTTCTTACAGAACAAGAGAAGGAACGCCCGCCCGTCTTTTTACGGAGTCGATGCTCAATGCCGGCGTACTATAAAGTTGCAGTCGCGCTGGCTGTCGACACATAATGACACTCGCGTCGTCCAGTAATGCGAGGACCGAGGTGCATTATTGACCGGCTGCGCTGTTTATTGACGGTCCGCCATTGACGGACGCACACTCAAATGTTATTGCAGGTTTGCCCCATTGATTTTACACACTTCTCTAAAAGGGCTTTTGTGGACACGAGCATCTAAGTCCTTGTTGTATTATTTAACAAGCAGAGTGCGGTTTGATTGTTTTCGCGGCAAATATAAGAACATAAATACCTTTTTTTTTTTTTTTTTTTTTTCAACGTCTTGGTTGTATTTCTGCTTTCCAGCCAATAGGAAATAACACGCGCTCCACTTTAATCAAAGGCTCTCTTGCGGTAACGTTTCCACTTGACGAATGCTGACGTTCGAAGTGATCGCGTGCGCTCTGCTCGCCGGTTACAGCTGCCAAACAATGACACTTCAAATCAGAGCGGAGGGCCCGACTCGCCCATGAATATGAATGGGGGCCGACGGAGGAGGCGTAAACAAAGAAGCTGGAGTTAAAGGTGCTCAGAGGAGTTTTCTTGTAAGCAGAAAAGTTCTGTTTACTGAGTGAAGTGAACACCTTGAATATAGTTACCTTCTCAAAAATGGCCTTTTTTTTGTTTGGGATATGCTATGTTTTTATCTATGTTGCTAAGGTTAGTCTGGGTTAGGGTTAGGCAGTCTTTGTGCCTTTGCTGATGTATCGCTGTTTTGTTTTTGTAGGTTACCATCATGTTTTCATATAACGACATTAAGATTGATGACTTCCAGCCTTAAATGTAAATATGTGTAAAAAATATGTAATATGTGTGCAAATATCCAAACCTTTGTCCAGTAAGGGGGTGGGTCAGTTGTTCAAGTGCAGTCAAAGTGCATGTCTCAAGTTCTCGATTGGGGGGGATGGATTGTACAGCTCTGGGATTTTTTCAGTCTGGTGGTTTTGGTCTTTTTGTTTCTGTACAAACAATTACAAAACAAAACATACACCTATTCACAGAAACACTCCTCTATAGCCCCATAAACTCCACAGTATGCCTTAATATACTTGCACTTTGTAAATACAACAGTATTTTCTATATTCTATTCTATATTACCTTTAACTATGTATTTTATTTTATTACTAAGTTTATTACTTATTTCAGTTCTATATCTGCTTTTTTTTGCATGTGTGTTCCCTTTTCCCAAATATTTCAGTGCAAAAGCAGCATTCAATGAGAGCTTCACTGCGACTACCCCGTGCACATGATAGTAAAAATATTGAATTAATAAAGTGATTTTAAGTTCTTGATCCTGCTCACCTGTTAGTGGGACATTGCAGCGTCTTTGTCCAAATCGTTCAAATCCTCCATTTCACATTGCACCCTGCTTTGACATAACCTCCATCTCAAATATCCTTTCAGTGTCTGTTGTATCTCAGTAAAAAAAAGTGAGGAATTGATGAGTTTTATTGTTAAAATGGACGGTCTACCACCCCGAGTTTGGCCACCGTCATCATGACTCTGCGTGGAGGCTCGATGCTGGAGGTGATGGAGAAGCCGGTGGTCGGATGTTGGCATCAGGAGCTGGAAGCGGCACACTACAGGTGCAGCTAAGTGGGTTAATGAAGGGGCCGGTGATTAGTGATTGGCTTCAGGTGAGGGGAGATATTAGCTGTGGGCTAACCTGATTGGACGGCGGTAGCCAGTTGCCTCTTGACAAACATGCGAACAGATGAGATGCAAGAAGTGCGGCTTTGACGCACAGAGGGGAAAAAGATCTAAGTTTGCTTTTTTTTTGTTTTTTTTTATCCTCTCGGATGATGGAGCCTCTTCCCGCTTGAAATCTAAAATAAATTTGCAACTTTCCCTAACTGGCGCTGCTTTTGAAAATTTGAATGCAGGTGATTTGGCCACCATTGAGCTCGTCTCCACGTCTCATGTTGCTCTGAAAAACTCGCATTCAAGCGGTGTGATTGCAAGTCCTCGTCGGTGACGGGGGGAAAAAAAAAAAAATCCCGCTAATTGGCTTTCAGCTGTGATGCAGTTACCACAATGTTAGCGATTTTCGAGATGTATTTTTGTCTGTTTTCTGAGGAAATGTCAGGTGACGCGACCACACTCGAGTGCTCTGAAGTGGAGCCGCCGCACGTTCGAGTATTTACACATTACAAGTAGAGATTTCGTGTATTGTAGAGAAACAAACAAAAAATTACAGACACAACTGCAGGAAAGCAGACGTGGAGCGTCGTGGTAAACATGCTTTGCTGCTGGCGCGCCGGGAGATGATGCTGATTTCCGCAGAGATCTCGTGTGAGAGGAGGGGAGTCGGACTCCACGAGGAGCAAAAAAAAAAAAAAAGAGAGTCTTCTTCTAAGTTTGCCGTGTTTACTGCTCCGAATGTGTGAAAGCTAGCTGGGATAAATGTGAGAAAAATCGTGAGTAGAACTGTGATGTCGGGTCCACAATCCCCGGGAAGCTATGACTCTGAAAAGCGTCTCGTTTTGCACCATCCTCCGTCTAGTTTCCTGGGTAAAACGCTCCAAATGACGACAATCAGGACGGCGTATTCAGATCGCGCCCGACTCCTCAGCTGATGTTTCATCCATCAGCTTTTTTTTTTTTTTTCCCCTTCGCCTGTTTCTCGTCACCTGGGCGGTAAGGTGACGCCACGACAGCCGGATCACTCCACTCTTCAGTCCCTAAACATTTACAAAGAAGCTGTATTGGGAGAGTCGCTCGGACTGTTAATAACACAGTAAATAGACTCTGTCGCTTTGAAGTGGGTGCTTGACTGATCACATTGGCGTGTGTGTATTTTCCTTTTTTTGTTTTTTTTCTTTTTTTTGTTTTCGTCGGTGCTGAGCCACCAGGTGTTTGGTGACTTGAGGCGAACGCACTCGATTAATTACGACACTGCACTTTGCAGCAGGAGTGAGACTCTGTTATTTTTTTATTTTTAAATGCAAGTTAAGAAATAGCCACTTATGGTGTTATCAGAACACAGCAGATATTAAATACCATTAACAGATTGTTGAGTTCACTTGCATGCGATTTCGTATCAAACTCTTAATTAACACTTTTCTCTTGTAGTTGTGTGTGTGTGTGTGTGTTTTTTAGCTATTCCTGACTGGAATCAGAGACATGATGCAAAAGATCCGGACAACACTATAAGAGCTATCTTGGTCCAACAACCCCGCCCACTCTTATCAACGCTGCCTCTGATGTGAGGTGAACGAGCCTGACCCTTCACACAGCACCTATATGTGTGTGTGTGTGTGTTTTCAATCTTCCCTCCGGGCTTCCTTTTTGCATCTTTCGCCTGCGTGGGTGCGAGCGCTGATTCACACTTCCGTCGCACACGTTGTACGTTTTTCCCCCAACGTACGCCGTCAGTCGTCCCCATTCGAGAGAACTGGCCCCGACTTTGCTGACCTTGGGGGGCGAAGTACGAGCGTCCGTCAAAAACGTGTAAAAAAAAAAAAAAAAAAGTCAGCCGATGGCGTGGCGGGCAGTCTGCCAGCCAGGCCGCTCGTAGGCGACTCTTTGTAGCGCCGCCCGAGAGGTAATAAGCCGCGACGTCCTCCACTTTGAACGGCTCAGAGAGAGAGGAACATCAACAGGAAGTGACTCAACAAAGAAGAAGAAGAAGAAGAAGAAGAGTCCGGCCGCCGCGGTGGTGTTGCTTCAGCGATGCCTTTTTTTTTTTTTTTTTTTTTTCCTTCTCCAACTCCCTCTGGCGAGTTGCTATTTTGAGGCTCCCCGACGCCTTGTTCTGCCCGCTCCCCCCCCCCTGGGCTTTGCGAGAACCGTTGAAGAGATCACAATGCACACACAGAATTGGTTCTGAAAGTTTCGCTCCCGCCCAGATCATTCAGGTAGTCACAGGGGGTAAAATGGATGGCGCCACGCTTTAAATATGAAAAGGAAGCGGTGTGTCTTGTTCTCACTTTGAAAGACAAAAAAAAAAAAAAAAAACAGAGTAGAAATCCAGTGAGATCATCGCTGGGTTTCATGACTCACTTTTCTTGCCATTGATTTGACACCAGGAGTGAACCAGCTCATCGGGTTGCATTATTAATCATCATATCCATGGTTGCACTCTGAATCTGGAGGCTTATCTTTTGGCTAAATATGTGTCAGCAACCCCACGTATGTAGCCTTTTACCCATTACAGCGTTCATACACCTAAACACATACACACAAAGTCTGCTTCATGTCTTACTCAAGGACATTTTGACAAGAAGACCCAGGGATTCAACCAACTCCTTTATGCAAGAGTAAATATCATAATAATGTAAACAACATCAACAAACCAACACCGTAGGTCACATCGTCACCATGGTTTGTACTGGGAGGTGTTTTTTTTAGTGGTTACATGACAAGTTCGAGCTATTTTGCAGGAATGGTTTGAATGAATGTTGTTTTTTATTCATTTTTTTTCAATTAGCTATTTATGTGTTCCAGAACTTAGTTAAAATAATTGATTGGATTAAATATAATCTTTATCATTTTATTCTTGAAATTCAAATGTTTCATATAATACTCACTTAGATCACATATATGAATGATTTTTTTTGTATTTTCTTATTGCATCTATCTTGCTGTTTTGCCTTTTTTATCTCATTTTTTTCAACATTTCATTGTAAAAAAAAAAAAAAAAAAAGCACTTAATTGTATTTGTTGTTGTCACTGAGAGGTTTCAATGGAAGTGGGCACTTACAAGTGTTGGCCCCATATCACTCCCATCAGCACAAAGGCCACATACATTGTAGGCATTAGTCACCCCCCACCCAGTCAGTCAGTCACCCAGTCACAACTTAATCACTGACACCACTGACACAAGGGACACTCTGCTTTTCAAAAGCCCCTCAAACTTCAAAAGGGGACCTCTGAAAGCAGCCATTCAAAGCCCCCCCGCTTTCTTCAATAGGACGAGGGTCGCTGTGGCAGCTATGAATGGATTGATTTGGAGCGAACGTGGTCCGGGGGGCTCCTCGTATTGTGATAATTCCAGTGTCAACACTCTGCGCCCCCCTCCCCGCCTTGCCCGCTGATCCTCAATGAGCTCAGCCCCCCGAAAATCTGACACTTGAGAGGGAAGTTTGGCACAATAACCCCGCTAATTCCACCACCCCTACCAACCCTAAAAAAAGGAACAAACAAAAAAAAAAAAAAAAGGACCCAGCCGGAGCATGCAACAGTAGCCGCATTATTGGGATCTGTTGAGGAAATAATAAGGATGAATTACCCCGCCCTTTCCTGTGACCTAAAAATCGCAGAGCATACTAAATCTCGCCCCTGTGTCAATGGCTGCCTGTTATTTGCATGCATTAAAGCGAAAATAGCGGCTGCTTTGTGACACTCATTTTGTGTCGGCGCAGATAGTCACAGATTGTCCCCTTCTCTCTCCCGCCCTCCCTCATCTTCAGCAGACGCGTGGAAAACATTATGTGTGAAGGGTAGTCATTTCCAATGCATAGTTACTTCTTGAGTGCCACTGCTATGTTTATATGTATGTGTGAGCGAGTGTGTGTGTGTGTGTGTGTGTGTGTGTGTTTGCCTGTCTGTCTGGTCTGCGGGTGTGTTTATCTGTTTATGAACAGAGTCAGAGTGTTTGTGTGCACTGTCCCACTGTTTCGGCAGAAAATAAGAAGACACCTGCTCGGCGATTCGGAGCTGGCTGTCAAAAACAGGAAAAGAAAGTGTGGTGGGAGAAAAAAAAAAAAAAAAAGAAAAAAAAAATCCAGGCAGCCCCGAGATATATCTATTCTGGCTCCCTGCTTCCCTCAAGCTGCCGGTAGGAGACTTCAAAATGGCTCCACTCCCCGCCACAGAGTGGGCTCTGCCCTGTCAAAATGTCTTTGAATGGAAAATACAGACCGAAAAGTTTCCTCCTTTCCCTCTCTTCCTCATTGTTTTTCTCTCTTGCTCCCTCATTCTCTCTTCTTCCACCCCCCCTCCTTCCCCTCCTCCTCCTTCTGTCCATCCTTCATCGCACACAGAAAGGGCATCTCATCCTCTCCAGTGAAGCTCTCATTGAATGCTGCCTTTGCACTGAGAAAAACTCTCTCTCTCTCTCTCTCTCTCTCTCTCTTTCTTTCTCTCTCTATCGCTCCCTCGCTGGAGCCCCGCCAGAGCTCTCTGTCTCGGTGAGGTATCTGCCAGTCACTCAGAAGTCCATTCTTCACCTAAACATGATGTCTATCTCCTGGGTCCTGTCTGTAGAACAGTGCGGGTCTCGGTACCTTTTGTCAGAGGCGATTATGATCGGTGTGGCCCGCGGAATCGCAAACAAAACGTCAGGGACTGAAATTAATCAGTCCCAGTCCGCTAGCGGGGGGCCATCTGAATGTTTTACAGCCGAAAGTGGCCAAAAGTATGCGGACGCCCAAAGATTTTAGCCGCATGGAATTGGTTGTTACATCTCATGGTCATAAATTGTGCGTTAGGGGCGGGTGTTAACACACAAATTGGTTATTTTTAAGAATATTTAACAAATGTGCTTATTGAATTTAGGTGATTTGTGCAAAAAAGTGTCCAGAATGTGACCTTATGTGAGATAAATCCATTTTTTTTGCAGCTTTGGGGTCAGTATCGACACTCACAACAAGACTTTTACCCAGCCTTATTAGTGAGATCTGGCTCTGATGCTGGGCAGGTATTCCCTCCTAAGGTGTTAGATGAGGGGGTGAAGTGAGGGCAAAATCAAGTTGTACACCAACGCCAAAAACAAAACAAAACAAGAACCTTTTTTTCTTTTTTTTAAGGCCCTCCTCATTTAAAAAAACAGAAAATGGTCTTTCCCAAGCTGTTGGAACCACTGTTGTATAAAATGATAGATCCCATGAGTTGTTCTTTGGATAGATTTAAATACACTTTAGAGGCCTACAGTGGTAAAACTATCCTCTGTTTTCCAGAGAAAGGAAAGAAAAATGTCCCCCCCTCAAAAATAAATGTGATCAAATGGAGCAGAAAACGTCTTGGGGGTTCCTCGGCTGAACCACCAGTCCATAATATACTTGCATTCTGAAGCATTTAGATCTCCCTTAATTGGAAGTATAAGCAAAAACAAACATGAAAAAATATCCCCCAGAGCCAAAGCGCACAAAACTTGCACGTCCACATACTTTTGTCCACACCATGTACCTCGTGATTGAAGAATTTGGGCGGCTATCATCACATCACGACATATATGAACGAGATGATTTCCGACGGTGCCGTTCAAAATGTCATCTCATGCGCAGCCCATCCATCAGCCAATGATCGTTGGCGTTTTCGCGGCCTGGACATTTGAGAAATCTATCTGCGGAAATTTGCTCCCCCCCCCCAGGCGTCTTACATTTATGGTTAATCTAATACATCTCCTATGACCATGTCTAAAAACCCATTCTGCCTGCACTTTTCCCATTATTTCAGGTGGCTTCATCACCTGTGGCCAGAAGGAACTACCTAATGGCCATTTTCATTTGATAATTGGTTATCTTGACATTTCAAACTGGCTCCATAATTTGTTCGTCTCTATTGTGAGTGGCTCGTTAATTAGAGTGTGTCTGTGCTTAGCTCATCATTTCCGAAAAGGATTTGAGGTCATCGTCGAATTACACGGTTGGCATTCTTAGGACACGTTCATTAAAAATGGCAGCTTCACCCTAACCGGCCTAACATGGGAACTTTGAGAAAATCTGATAAGTCGCACCCCCCCGAGGCCCGGCCACAAAGAGGATATCCAAAAGACCTGAGGAATTCGAGCGGCTTATTTATTTCAGCATCTTCGAATGTGCATCCCGTGCTGCCGCCGCCGCTGCGGTGAGATATAGTCTTCAGGGCGGAGGGTGATATGTGCCCTGACAGCGGTGAGAAAAAAGGAAGATCCATGTTCGCCGAGTTAACTCCAAGGGGGGAAGAAGTAAATGTCCTTGTGAAAGTCTTCAGATGAGTGATGCCTCAGACTAAGCCTTCAATCTCTCCACAATGCTCATCTCAGTAATAATTCATTCTGCATCCTCAGAAATGGAAAATATTGATTTTCAATGAATAACACCCTAAACCAGCATGCGGCCCTGCCTAAGATTGCCAGTAAAGTATAAAAAAAAATAAATAAATTGTATGTCCTCTCTCCCAAAGAGGCTCGTCTCATGCATCCGCCCCAGGCGTGATAAAACAGACACGTGCGACTCAACACCCAAACTAGCTGCTCTTATTACAACCAATTAGGAGATAAGTCCCCGTTGCGTTCGAGAGGCTGAAAACTGACAGATAGTAATTGCCGCCGTGTTCGCGTTCACTGTTATTGTTGTTGCTATGTTTCACTGAAGACACAGCTGTCAACAACAAAGTGAGAGGATCTGGTTCAAAATTAAATTCTGGAAAGGTTGAATATTTATTTGGCATGCATATTCAGAGCATCTGCAGAGTCGACAAACCCGCTTGTGTCATCGCCGCCTCTTATGATGAGCAGCAAAAACATGCTTTTAAACGCCGCCTCAGCTGATTACAGTGCAGTGATTTATCTTCAAATATCAGTAATTATCTGTGTAATTTGATCACTATAGATCACAGTTTCTCTTGTGCCGTCTGCACTGAAGAATCCTCCTTTAATGCCCCTGTGCAGTACAGTAAAACTCACACTGGCATATATTCAGCTCTGCGGGTAGTAATCCATTACATGGCTGTATCAATGACAGTGACTTACCGGGATTAATGCGATCATCAGGATTGATCAATAGATTATCTTAGATTAATGTTTCGGCCCCTGGAAAGACTGCAAACATCATCAACTGTACTTTTCTGGACCCGTATTAATCTCAAACCTTCACGCCGAGCAACTGTTTATCCACAGTACTTGGTCAACATGCGAATGGGGCGCCCACTGCGCCAATATGAGGTTTACCTCCTTTGAAAATGGCTACAGGAATGTTTTTAGGGATAAAAAGGCTCCGGCTTCACTGATGCGATTAGAATTAAAAGCATAATGCTTTAAATCCCCTCCATGATCTCTTTTGTTTCAAAGCATGCAGAGATGACAGACGGATTAAAGAACGTTGTTAATTTTCGTAGATCTGCGAGCGTCAATTACAGCCAGGACGACTATTACACTGTTTAGCATTAATGCATTCACAAGGGAAAGTATTCAGCAGATCATAAAAAAAGACAAATCTGCACCCCTCAGTGTTTGGCAGAGCGAATTTTAAAAAATCTGATCCTGTGTGCTCTTATGGAAATTGGCATCCATCTAATTCACACTTGAAGCCGAGGGATGCAGTCAGAGCGGGGTTTTGAATCACTTCCTAGCCATCATAAAAAGAGAGAATATGAGGCCCGAGACGGTGGAAACACCTGTTTTAACATTTGTTTGAGTTACAGAGGACAAGGCCTTTGTCCGGCTGTTTGCGTGTTGAGAATTTACCGCCGGAGAAACACCAGGCGCTGCCCTTTTAAATGACTCGCCTGCATGTGTGTGCGTGGGTATGATCTTTCTCCCTCCTTGGGCCAGGCGGTGTCTCACTTTATACCCTCTCAAATCACTCAACTTGTCCCTGGTTACCGCATTACCCTCCAGCCCTCACACTGTCTCTTATCTGTCCCCTCTCCCCTGGCCTTTGATCTACCCCTCTAGCCTCCGCCAGTTCCCCTGGAGTGCAATCTGTTGTCCACCGGTATTGATCAGGCGCGCGAGGTTTTGATTAGCACACTTGGCCGGATAACGGGGGGCTTTCGCCGAGTGATTGTTCTCGACCATTCCACTGTCTTGTTCCTCTATTGGCCGGGGAGCACTTCACTTCATTGGAGTCAGTGATTGGATGCACCCTGGGCCACCCACCCCCTCCCTGACTGCCCGTCCTTCCACCCTCCGCGGTAAAGGATCCAAGAGCCTGATGCTTTCCCCACTTGACTGAGTGTTTTTGTGTTGGTTTTGTCACACCGAGGCAAGTTTAATGCAGGCAGCGATGGGCAACCGGGAGGCGCCTGCTGCAGGAATGGATCTAAACCTTAACCGCGGAGGTGCACGTAGATGAAAGGACTGATAGTGGACCACATTTGGCGAGAAATGAAGCTGAAGGCCTGTGCATTTGGTGACAAATTTCAGGGGCGATTCGGTGCAGAAAAAGCCCCCGGACAAAAGAACGGGCATTAAGGGGAGATGTGGGGGTCGATACGGATGTTTAATCAAGAGGGACGTCCAAGCTTTTTCTCATTTGCGGGAGAAAGGAGGAGACAAGGGCAAGCTGTTGGCCGGTCAGGCATACTGACATTGCAGCTTTAGAGTCAGCCACCCATTGGCCTATTCACTGGTCAGCCAATTAGGTCGCAGCTGTTAAGGTTTAATACCTACAGTTAAGGCTACCATTGTGTGCCAGCTAATGCTATTTCAGGCTTTCACTCACTTTGGAAGCTTTCATTAAATCCAGAAGAATGCCAGGACTATTCACGCAGAGGCTTCAGTTAAAAGCTCTGCATTTTCATATTTCCTTAAGTTTCACCCCACCAACCTCCCTCCCCCACCCCGCCACTGCTCCTCACACATCACCAAGTCCATACTCAAGCAAAGACACTTCCTTCAAATAAAGTCACTCGTAAGAGCAAAGAAAGTTGACTTTCTTCTTCTTCTTTTCAGACTTGCACGCGTCAGGTGCCTCGCGGGGTCACGCCGCTTTTTAAAGTTTCGCAAAACTCCGGCCTCTTTCAGAAGCCGCTCACCCGGGATCTTCATGTGATCCTCCGACTTTCCTCCTCAAAAAGTCAGCGGAGAGTTTGGAGCGTGACTCCCCGTTTCATCTGAGAGGTTTCCACAAACATTTCACGGTCATCTGACTCGATATTTCCGCCCGTTGTTCCGGACGGAATCGTTGTAAACAGTGCCCCCATTGAGAGCGAAACTTATCAAACAAAAAAAAGGCAGGGGACGGGCACTGGCACATTCCTTCAGTCGTGTTCATTAGTTGCACGCTCGCTGTGATGCATGCTGGGGGATGTTGGCTGGGCTTGGCCGACCACTCGAGCACCGAGCGCGCCAACAGATGTAGCGTAGCCTCTCCAAACAGAGGGGATCTGACTCGCTCAAACTTGGCCAGGAGTCTGGGGAGTTGTTGATGGAGTCGGAGGAAGGAGGGGGGGACGAGGGGAAGGAGGCGAGGGGAGGGGGGGGGTACGCGGGGAGAATGAAGAGAGAGGGGGTGGAGGGAGAGACGGAAGGGAAAGGCTGGAAGATAAAGAGAGACAAACAGAGAGGGATGGGGGCGGGAGGTGGGAGAGGAGTTGTTCCCCAGAGGGATCACTCTTGGTGTCTCACTCCACTGGTCCTTCTAATGTGTGACGCTCAGGAGATTGACAGACTGTGTAAAACTCAGCCCACAGGAGAAAACAACAACAACACAAGTCAGACACATGAAAACGGCAGCTCGACTGGGCTGCGGCGAGAAGAGGCTGCGGTGGGGGAGTTGGATGGACAGCAGCACTGGTTGATGTAACCTTTACACATGCAGGGAAGGTTAGACGAGCTTCTTCTTCTTTTTTTTCTTTGTCCGCCGCCATCCTGCTTCGTACTCGCTCCGCAGCAACATGAATCTGGACGTGGGAGTTGGCCTGAACCGGCTCGATGAGCGAAGTGCTCTTATTTTTCCACAAGGTCACAACCTGCTTTTTAAAAAAAAGTGTTCCCAAGAGGCAACGCTGTTGTCAAAGGTTGTCATATGATATTTGATGAACAGGAAACTGCTCCCATGTACCTTCCACCATATGTAATGGATCAGTCCACCAAAATAATAACAAAAAGACAGAAACCATATCTTTGCATGAATGCGGGCGTTTGATTTATGTTCAGTGTCCCAGTTGAATGGACCAACCATAAATATGTAAAGTAATATTGCAGATAGGTTTGGTTTCACATCCCCAGGTTTTGACAGTATGACATGACTGGAAATGATAAAGGGGAGGGGTGTGGAGAATGACATACATACTGCTGGTCTCCAGTCAGATCCAGATGTTGTACCTCAACCCCGGAGCTGCTGTCTTGTCCGCTGCATGGGAACCTGTCCAAGTGCTTCCCACTGAAAATCTTAGGGAAGATAAGGAGAGGTGGGGAAGTTAACCAGATGCGCATTTGCCAACCAACCTGCCAGTACAGTTTGATAGCACTTCCGATAGAAGAGTAGTGCAGCACCTTCTTTGTCTCATTCTGGTGATCCAAGCTATAATATGCTCACTACTGCCCCCTGAGGCCAAAGAACCACAGTCATAGAGGTTTTTTCCACCACCTTAAAAAGCCAAACCTTTATGTTTTCAAACTCTGTGATTCAGTTTTCACAAGAGAAAAGCTTTCCGCTAAACTACTACAGTAATTGGAAAATGTTCTTTTGAATTTGGTTTGTGGTGTTCAATTTTCCAGAAACAATCCGAAAACAAACCTTCCTCTCAAACTGCTTTCCAGGGACTACTTTCTTCTAAAGAAACTGTCCTTATGCGTCCCAAGCGTAATCCTTCACAGTTTTATCAGCGTGAATAGTGTTCATCCACGCCCACTATCTCCATGATTGGATACCACATACAGGGAAACTTAATAAATGCATTCTTATGTGATTTGGGTTGAAATGATCCTTCAAGATAAAATTTATTGGCCATCGTGATTCTCAGACTAATAAATGTGTGCTCATTGCTGACATCACACAACACAGTTTCCTCTCATGTCTTATTATCTTGTCCACAAAAACTGAGGAGAAATCCAGATAAGCCCGTTTTATGGGCCTATACATTTTCCTATCTCCACTCTGGCACACCTCGCGTGATATAGCTCCATATCAGGAAACGTGATGCTCCCACCCTAAAACTGAAAAATGGGCCACGGGCCTCCACAATCCAACATTCCCACATCCTCTCCATCACGTCCTTGACACGCGAACATATAATTGACTGCAAAAAGGGGAGCGTTTCATTCACATGTATCTCTCGGCTTGACCTTCAGCGATGATGGAGTGAAAACAGCCGAATGAAGATGAATGGCAGGCGCAGTCAACGGCGTGACCCGGCGCTCCTCCGGCTGGCTCGCACGTTTACCGTGGCAACCGGCTAATCCTTATTTAGGAGCCGTCATCATCTTCATCGCCACCATCATCACTTACGTTCTCCGAGCGATTAATCAAGGTTGCGCGGCGAGCATTTATCACGCGCGGGGATAGACATGTACACATACTGTGTCGCGTACACACCATTAGCATACAAAACATGCATTTTCACTTGCACAAGTGGTTACGCAAGCAGCATAACAAGTGGTAAATAACCGGGTATTTATGCATTCTTACAAAATCATTCTTTCTTGAGTTTTTTTTTTTTACTCCAAAGCAATTTGCAAAAGCAGTTATTTATTCCCGGAGTCAAAATTCAAGGATTCAGTTTATTGTTATTTTATTACACCTTTCTGTGACTCACAGAATTATGATAACCAGTGTAAATATGTAATATATATACAGATGCATGTGCATATTCCTTCACTTTATATTCAGATGCATGCCAGTTTTTGTGCCAAATAATCTCCCTGCTGTGAATTTGCAGAGGACAGCCAATTGCCTTCTTGTGTTTTTTTTTTCCTGGTGTTAGAAAGGTTAAATAATGTGGACCAAGACAGAGGATGTGGCGAATGTGCAGAATCTTGCACTTATTATTATTGTTATTTTGCAGTCTGGTTGTTTTAGTAGTATTAACCCAAAATATCAAAACTGCACTTAGTTGATTTGGTAACTTTGGTTTTATGATTGAAGTTGTAGCTGGAGCTATGGTGTCATTCATTCATATATAACACATTGTTCCTTTTTGGTAAAGCTCAGATGTATGTGCAGGCTAAGGATGGGTCTCGTACGAAATTTTGCATTTGGGCCTGTCATAACCAGCAGCTGCCACAGTGTGTGTCTACGTGCATGTGTTCAAAGCTGTGTGTGTATGTGTGTGTGTGCGTGTGTGCACGCGTTTGTGTATCCGTGCTAGCCGACACCATGATGGCTGCCATATGGGAGCCGTAACTCCATTAGCACGTAACCAGTCTGCTAGGCTTATTTGGGTGGCACATAGATCCAGAAACACACACACACACACACACACACACACAAACGCACACACACACAAAATAGCGGCATGTCTGCTACTCAGCTGGTCGCCCATTAACAACTGTCATTAAAAGTTCAGTTGAGGTGAAATTGTGATTTGATCCCGATTGAGTAAAAACATTTCAAACCAGTAGCTGACACAGTGAAATAAGACTCACCAAAATTACAAGTTAGACCTCCCTCAACTGCTTCTTCAGATTAGGAGGAGAAGGATATTTAAGGATATATATATACTCAGAATTACATAATGTGTTTTAAATTATAAAATGCTCAACAATAATATGTCTTTCCAGTTTTAAATAAGGATGAAGATAAGCTCAGGATAATCTGTGACCTTTACTATCAACAGATAGATATATCTATTAAAAAAATCAATCACATCAAAGAATGTAGACTATGTTGAAGAACAGGACAATGGCAAAAGACTACTTCATTTACCACAGATATTTAAAAATGTAAGCTCATACTGTAGAGCCAAAGCTGTCTTCACGACCAGATACCACCCATGGCAGGTGACAATTTATTTTTATTGTGATTTGGCTGAACCAACCCTGAATTTAATGCTGCAGATAGATATCTAGAGAAAGATACCATAGCAATGTGAATACACTGAGCTCATATCTCACATCTCAATTATTGATTATGGTGGTGAAACACTACGAGGGAGACAACGGGGAAGTTACATGTACATGCTTACGTGTCAGACATCCTTCGTTTGATATACCACGAAACAGAACCATCCCTGTCAACATGTGTCTAAATCTGCACAGGCTCCCTCTGTGTCTCACACACACACACACACACACTCACATTCTGTTGCATTTTAATATCTCATCACATCTCACCACTTTGACTCAGAGGCAGTCATCTCGCATGTGACACCGCTACTTGTGTGCCTGCGCTCGCGTATGTGTGACACATCCTCCATCAGGAATCGCCATCTTGTTCCGACGTGACAACGCCACCATGAAGTCCTGCGTTTGTGTGTGTGTGTGTGTTTGAGGGGTGACCACTCATGACACCCACACGCCGAAAGTGACACACGAGCGCAATTCAGCCGCGTGTCACAAGCGGCTTGACTTTTCGCCGTCATGTGACACGCGCCGAGCCGGGGCAGTTGTCAAGCCCGCTGGCAGACAAAGTGCCCCTTGTTCCGCCATCGCTTACGTCGCTCGGGGAGAGTGACTGAAATTGAGTGTGTTTCCGCCTATATTAGCTCGCCGTATTTGTTGATACATGATAGCGCCGCGCCGCTGCTAAATGCGTGCTCGTCTGAGGAGTTAAGCCTGCCTGAACACTGGAGAGCGGGCCAATTACATAGCCTGGATTAAACCGCAAATCCCAGCTATAATGAGAACCAATCACAATGGCCGCGGGCGTATCCTAGCAACCCAGCATCATCACTCTGATGGTTGTTTGGGCACAGTGCAGAATATTGTTGTTGCTGTTGTTATTGTGATGGGAGTGCAACTGAGAAAAAAAAACATAAATAGAGAGAAAAAAAAAAGGGTGGGGGGGTGTTGGAGAGTATAAATATGTGCTGGGAGACAAAGAGAGGGGCAGAGAGGAAGATGAATAGCGAAAAAAGCCAAAAAAAAAAAAAAAAAAAAGTGAACAATGCTGTGAAGTGGGTGAACTGACAGGCATGTGAAAAGGGATAGTGAGAAGAGAGACACGGAGGAAAGATACACTACGCGAGTGTAAGAGCGAGGGAGAGGAACAGCAAGACAGACAGAAAAAAGGGAGACAGCGGAGAAAACATTGAGGGCTCTATAAGGAATTAGGCAGCTTAGGGGGCATTATGTCAGTGTACATAGGATTTAGAGTATAAGTCAGGATTATGGCCTTTTGCTTTGATAGAAAATGCCACCTTATAGGCAACGGAGCTGTGTTTTGTTCTTCGGGCAGATATCAAAGAGGGCGCCCCGCTGCTTTTTGGAATGCGCGGTCACAAGGTGGGCACTCAATCCCCTCCGACTGAGGAATTCAGATGGGGATTTGCAACGCCAGCCGCCCCGTTTCTTACCGCGCGGGGCCAAATGGGCCGCGGCGACGGACGCCCGCGTGCACGTACGGAAGGGGGGGGGGTAAGGCATTCTCACTTTAAAATGCACGCCGTCGCTCGATTTAATTTCGCCCCCATTTTAGATTACTTTGCCAAATTTGAGGTGTAAAGAGAGAGTGCCGATAAGAAACGGTGAACAATTACAAAGTTGAGGGAATGCATTTTCTGGTCTGCATTCAAATTTCCTTCCGGCACATTTCATAACTCCCCCCCCCCCCCATCCCCCCTCCTTTCTCTCTCTCTCCCTCCTGTTTAAATGGTCCTCTGATTCTTTTGCTTTCTACTCATAAAGTCTTCCAGGAAATGAAGCATCCCTTTTTTCCCCCCCGCCCCGTAATCCTCCTTTACTACACTAATTATTTGTAGCTGTGCATTTGCTCTGTTTTGAATGGGCCCGGTGCTGCAGGTATACTGCGGATCTGCCAAACAAACAGGCGCGTATACATCCACATACACGACGTTCGATCTGTATTTTTATTTGAAAAAAAAAAAGAAGCAGATTCCCCTCTCATCCGTACACACCTACACACACACGCACACCCTAGAATTGCCACAATCCACTTTCCCCTCCTGCACGTTTATTGTCAGCCGCATGAAGGATGCCGTGTGATTGGTCTGAAATCCTACACAGTCCTCCTACACAGTAATGTGCTGTTTTGCACTATGGAGCTCTCTTTCAGGTGCCTCAGTAAATAGGGCCATTGTGTGGAGTGCATTACCCAAAGGTTTTACTCCCATCTCTCCCTAGTGGTTTGTGGCTAGTCTCATATTGGCCTCGCTTTTCTCTGTTGCAGTCAAAAGCATTACGGGGTTAGGTCGAGGGAAGAAAAAAAAAAAAAAAAAAAAAAGGCTACATATGCGGAAAGTGGGTGTTTCTGAAAGCCGCGGGACAAGAGTCATGTTTTATTTTGCTCCCTTTTCATTCGCGAAATGGCTTAACAGCTTCTCGCCAAATGATTAATAGCGCAGAAATTGTAATAAATTATGTGGCCAAAAACTAATTAAAGGACCATACTGAAGCTTTTGCATGTTTTAGCTCATTAACTACTAATTATGTGCACTGCGTTTTCGCCAACAATTTTCAAAGCGCGCCGCACTTTTTAAAAACCGATTTCATACCTTCCAGGCAACTGGCGGCTTCATTTCAGCGCGGTGTGAAAATCACCTTGCAGAGATTGTTTTAGAAATGATTTGAGTCGCGTTAGCTTCCGAACATGATGCTTGACTGCATTTGGCTGCAAAAGCAACGTTTAAGAAATAGACCAGATTTATGAAAAAGATAATGTACATTTGTTTGTTTTATATAATAATATATAAATATCTGACCACTTAACACATGAAAATAGGAAGGTAAAGGTACCCTGTGAAACTGTTGACCACTAGTAGTGCTATGGAGCACAAGCCAATAAAAATGAGGCAATAGAAAGCAGACAGTAAGAGAGCCGGCTAATACTTAGGGCTTAAGAAGAGGGCGGAAATGTATTATACAGGTTTGTTAGGTCTTAAGACTCCACACAATGCACTTTCAATGTGAATGGAAAATGCCAACATACATTTTTTGTTAACAAGAAAATCCCAGAGGAGAGCTTTAAAAAAATAAACCATGCTCACAACTGTATGAGTACAAAAAAAATCAGATTTATGGCTTTAACTTTTCCTCACATTGATTTGTAACTCATCTTTTGACACATTTTTTATCAATTAAACTCTTTTTTTTTTACATGTGCACTGCAGAAACAAGCTGTAAACACTGCCATATGTTCACAAGTTGATTTGAAGCAAATGGCTGGCTATGCTGAAGACACAGCGTGTGATTAGTAGTTCATTTCTTTTTCTGGCCACCCGGTGAATATCCGCTCGCCTTTTGGCTCTGTTTTGGTCTCTACCACCAAAAAAAACATCTGTCCCCACAGCTGCTAAAAGCTTATTATGTTCACCAGCTAATCCCTAACTTGGTCGTAGTGCTGTTTGGCAGTGGGGGGGGTTTAGAGCTGCTGCAGGTGGAAAACATCACCTTGAGAGTGATGAAAGTGAGCCAGAACAAAAAAAAAGAGCAAAAAGAGCTTCAAATACCAGGAAGCTACTGACCCAATACAATTCGCTGGTTACAGCCATTTGAAAAGTGTTTTTTAGTTCAGCTTTAATATTAAAAAAGGGGCCACCTTATCAAGGTGACCTCTTATAATTACTTCTTTGTCCAACCAGCAGCCCAAAGCCCAAATATTCTTATTGTGTGAAATAATTCTACAGTTACAAATTTGAAAAGCTGGACGGGAGAAAAATATGGTCCATAATTAATTATTTAAATGATTAATTGCTCATTCAAATTTGTCATCTGATAGATAAATTGACGCTTCGGCTCTGCTGCTGTAGCTTAACTGATTATAGTGCACAGTATGTTTGCAGCACAATTATAATATATAAATATGTGTATATATTGGTATAGATATTTGTTAATATCTCATCAGTTTGCCAATTTTTTGTGTTTTTTTTTTTTTTTTTGCCGCTACGAGAAGCGTAGGAGCAGGGAAGTCGAAACTGTCTGAACTCCCCAAACAAAATGAAAGTTATAAGGGTGATGTTACCCTGAACAAGTCGCCCCATCATGGCATGACTTACATTTACACAACCCCCGAAGGCATGAGAGCTCTGATGTCTCCCCTCTCTGTGTTTCTGTCTCTGCCTCACTCTGTCTTTCTCTGCGCTGCAACTTGATGTCAAATAGAGTCAGTGCCCACACCACAGGCCTGAGGGAACGGAGAGACAAGTCTGCCTTTCTGCAGTCTCCTCTCTTCATCTTTCCCCTTGACTTTTTTTCCCTCCCTCTCTCTTTCTCTCTCTGTCTTTCTCTCTCTTTTTTTTATTTCCCTTTTTCGAACACAACAGGAAAAAAAAAAAAAAAAGGAATTCTATTATTTTAAAAGATTTATTCATTTCCGGCCGTGAGAAAAACCCACATGAAGGGAAAACGTATCGATCAAAGGGATTGTGGAAAGACGAGGAAGAGGACTTTTAATTATATAATTCATACTCAAAGGGTGGGCACGAGCGCAGTTTGGTGTTCGTTTCTGCAAAACGGGCCGTCGTTAGCGCTTGTTTGCTGGTTTTAATTATTGCCGCCGCTCTATACTGTGCATACGTTTCCATCCAAGCCGGCGCCGCCATTTTTTGGATATGATGAACAGAGACTGCTTAATCAATATGAATGGTTTTCACCAGCTGTCCTTGGCTTTTTTAACATTTTTTTTCCCAAATCTGACAATGAAAGAGAGCGCATCCAAGTTTGCGTGCATGTGTGTGTGTGGAGGGATTTGTTAAGAGACAATAAAGAATGGGAGTGGGAGGGGAAGGAGGAAAAAATAGACGAGGGGACAATTAGGAACAGCAAGTGTTAGAAGCAGTCAAGACACAGATTGAGAGCGGCGAAGGAGTGAGAAAGAAAGAGTGTAAGAGTCTCTTGTGATTTATACGGTTATTATCTCTTGCACTCGTGGGTGTGAATGGAGGCTGTCATGCATGCACCCCTGCCAGGTCTCCTCTCCTTGTGTTTGGGGAACGGGGCCAGTCCCCGGGGCCCGAAGTTTGGCATTAGCATTCTGCGCGGTAATGGGCCCCCATTTGCCGCTTGTCACCATAAGATAGGTGGCTCCGTCCTCGCCAGAGTCCCTCCAGCTGAGCGGGGGCCTCGTGTTCCCGTCGTGCTCAATGACCCCTCTCATTCCGACTGTCGATTTCCTCTCCCCCCTCCCTCTCCTCGGCCGCTCCCCTTCGTCTTATTTCATCAGTCCTGCAGCGGAGAGGGGAAAAAAACTACGACGGCGTCCCATCCGAAAAGGCGCATTTGGTTATTCTTCGCCGCCAAGCGTGCATTTTTCTCGTCCAAAACGGTGAACTCCGCGGTCATCGCCGGTCCAATCCCGCTCGCTCTCCGGCGAGAGTGGTTATTTTCCGCGCGGCCGTATTAGGGTTCATGATAGAACAGATGCCGGTGTGTGCGCGGGCTAATGAGGTAGCAGAGTAAAGGTTCAGAGTTCGCCCCTACTCTCCACCGTGGAGACCCGAGTTTGTTTGGAGCCGTGCCCTCAGCTCCGCATCGCCCTGAGCAGAGGAGACAGAAGATCACTAAGGTCTCGCCCATTCTACAGCGGAGAATATTAATTGGAAATTGGTGGGGGAAAAACATTTTTTTTTTTTTTTTTTTTTAGCTGGAGCTGTGAAGGATTTGAGAGGTAAGATGGGGGAGCTAATGAGCTGATAATACTCACTTAGAAATTACAGGCAAACCCCTGTAAGTGCATCACGTGAGTCAAACTAAATATCTTTTTTACGTCCCCGATCAAAGAAGGGAAGTACGTCCTCATCCGTCTTAACATATTATCAAAAGTACATCTCATAACCTAAAATCCAATGGCTGTCGGAGATCAATGACTCATCAATTTTGCATGGCTGATCATTAGTGTGTGCTTCATAATGGCCCACCAGCTGTTCTGTGAAAGCCCGATCGCTCATAGATAAAATCGGTGCGTTCGCTGACACGCCGCCCTCGCTCCGTTCAAATTAGAGCCTCCTCTGTTCAAATATGTACAATGCCGCCGCGCGCCATATGTCCCGAGCGTGTTTTTTTTTTCCCCGTAATCTGTTTGCCTTCGCCCTCGCTCGCCGCCTTCCGCGCGAGGAAGGATGACGCGGGGAAATCAAAGTTTACGCCGCCTCGTGATGGCCCATATTAAGGAGTCTAAAGATTAGCCGCTGATTGATGCACTGGCTGCTCTGTGAAGGTGAGGCGAGCTACTTGTTGCCCCCGCTGCCTGGGATCCGTCGGAGCATAATACCGGGCGACAGCCAGCCTGGTGTTTGTAGCGCAAGCCAAGAGGGATTATGGGTAGTGGGCTTTAATATCTGATTTTAATTAGCAGTTTAACACAGTGATCACGCCTCATTAGGGAACTGGGGATGCTGAGGATGTGCGTGAGTATGCCGGAGACTACCAAGAAAGAGCAGAGGAGAGGAAGGAATATAGATGTGGAGGGGGGGGGGTGCTAAGTTGAAACTGCCTATGTGATGTTTTCCACGTGATAATGGCAGATTAATTCGCTTTGCTGGCAGCGCTCTCTTCACCGAGCTGCACTCGAAGCCCACCAATTAATCACCAGACGTGACATTATTTGGACACAAACATATAGACTCGGCGGTTGGGGGAGATTGCGACGCTGTACGTTATGAACCGGCAATATATTCGATGTTTTTATGTCTCCGCCATCCTCGGCCGGCTGCCAGGATCCGTCTGTTTGTGTGGAATCCCCCTCAGCCTTGCCCTGGCATGCCACTTAAGGATTTAGAGTGAGTGTATCAAATCTGTGAATAGTCCTCTCTAGCACAGGATAAAAAGATTAAGGCATTTTAACCCCTGGGAACCCGATGGCCTTTTGCTCCTGTCATCCAGGAATTAGTCTGGCTCCTCCGATTGTGTCCGTTTCCCGGTGTCGGTGGTGCGGCGAGGTGGCGGGACGCTCGGCGGGGCAGCCAGCGGGCTTGGCCCCGTACCAGGAAGCTGCACGGCCGGGTGAAAACAGGAACCCTCAGTCTCAGTAATGGTATAATGGGAGAGGATAGGGGGGGGTTGAAAAGCTCCAGTGGTCAGCCGGTGACGCGCCGCTGCTCTTTTTCTCTCTCCCTGGCGATCCTTTTCTTCATCCCCGTCCCACTCGTCGACTCGCTCCAACTCCCCCCCACCACCACCACCACTATCGCTGTCCCCGCGGTGCCAGTGGCTGTCTATATATGGCGAGATGCATTCAATCCACTTTCAATCCCCAGGGTTTAGTTCAGGGGCCGCGCTCATTTTGTCGGAGGCAGTTCCAACCACCTCTCTAACCCCTTGTATTGCTCTCTTGCCTTTCTCCCTTCGCATTCTGCCAGTTTTGAAAGGGAGCAAAATAATGCACTTTATAAATCCCCGGGAGACACCCCGCGGAATAACAAACACCCCGAACAGTCCTCCGCAGCAAGACTTTCATTATTTGCATGAAAGCGAAACTGTTAAAGTGCAATAATGCTAAAATCTCGCTTTAATTCCTTTGGTTTTTTTTTTCCCCACCCTTGTTTTGATAATTTCGAATTAATACCTACGTTCCAAACAAGATGCTACAGAAAATCCCTCGTAATGCTACTTAAACAAAGCAAACAATTGGAAAGCCTCGCGCTAAACAAGCGCTAACAAATTGTACAAGCGCGGCGGCGTTAGAGAGGAGAAGCACCGACGTTAAAATACACTAGAAACAAGTAGGGAAAGTAAAAATGTTAATACTCTAAAGAGCCCACATTAAGCCAGGGGATACATGGGAATTAGGACCAAGATTAGTATCGCAAGCAGAGCAGTGGGCCTGCATCGGAACTCAAAGTAATGGCCGCCGATTGAGGATAAGATCCATTGCACCAGATGTTGCTCAGCTCTCATAACATGTTTGTGTCACTCAGCCTCTCCCTCTCCCTAATGCCTTCATTTGATACCCGCACATCCGTTTGTTCTGCCTTTTTAAAGGCCCTCTGGTGTCTTCCAGATTTAGACCCGCTCCATCACGGCGATCATCTGGACGGCGTGACGGATATCTGTCTGCTCCGGCCTCGCGCGGACATCCGAGACGTCTGAAAATGAAAAGGGCAGCGATGTTTTCAGCGCGGTCGCTCCTCGTGATATAAACCCATTGAAATCGATCACCGGACGCGCGTATAAGCATTTTTTTTTCCTACCTGGAGGTATATTTTGTCGGACGGGAGACGGGGATTCGGCGCTCGGAGGTTTCTGAGGAGATGATGCACTTCCCGTGTTTCGGCGTGCGGCGCAGTTTATCTCAGGGTGAGGTACTTCAAAAACAGCATAAACAACATTGTTTAGTCCCACCGACTCCCACTGTTGGCCCGCAGAGCTTAAGTCAAGAGGTGCTGAGAATCTGGCTGTCTTCTCTGTGCCTCATTGAGCTTGCCTTTTAACACCACCATAATTAGTTTTTACCCAGCCTCCGGCCCTTGGTGTCTGGTTTTGTGGGCCGTGTCTCTCAAAGAATCGAACCTGTCTGGCAAACAGAAACAAACTGCCCTGCACGACTCCACTCGTTTGTACGCCTCCTCGCCAGATTGCTTATTGAACAGCGGGCGTGACAGCTTAAGGGCTGGAGGGGTGGGGGGGGGGGTGGCGGCGGCGAGGAGGCTGGCAGATCCACACCAAACACAGTGTTTCAGGACACCTCTAATTTTTTCGTCGTTTAAGTTGTCCTGTAATTAATCTGCCTGTACGTTTAATTAAAAAGAAAAGTTGAGGGTGTAATTGAAAGCTGTGCCTCGCCTCGCGAGCGGACCCGGAGAACAATGCGAGCGGTAATGCATGGTGGCAGCGGGGATACATCACGTTAGTTAATCTGGAGTTGACCTCGGAGCAACTTGGGGGGGGGGGGGGGAGGGAGAGACAACAGACTCTTCGCCAACGCCAAACCTCCTCCAAACAACTGGACTCGCATTTCATCCTGGAAATTAATGTCGGGGATGTTCACCTAAATTATTTCAATGAATGCGACAGTTTGGATTGTGCGCTGTAATCGACATAACAGCCGAGCCGCTGCTTTATTGAATTATTTTTGCCGCGTATGTTTTCCATATGTTCCGCAGTCACACAAAACGCAAATAGATGCGACCCACCAATTTATTACAGGCCTCGAGGCTTGTCTTTTTGTTTGCGTCGAGGCTGGAGATGACTCATCGCCGCGCTCGTGTCCAAGTTCAGAAGAGGCCCCCGCGCGTGCCCGGCAACGGCGAAAACACACTCACTCCTCAGCCCCGCACCGCACCGCTCGGCGCCCTCCGACAGAAATGAATAATGGAAGAAAAAACAGAGCGCGCACAGTCAGCTCGATTGCTAATGGCACGTCACGCTTGATTTTGGCATGCAGCCACTCTCAGCCAAACAACATCTGTGACATGTGTGCGCAGGGAAGGGGAAACAAAGCAATTTCAGAAGTCATTTGAGCCGAGTCAGTGATGGTCCAGTGACAATGTTTTGTGCTTGTTGTTAGGAGAGAGGGGAGAAAAAAAAAAACAGCGAGGCAAGTAAATGAGAGTGAAAGAACGACAAGTGGCAGGCAACACAAATAACACGGAGTTGATTTTACTGAGCGCCGGGGCTCGCTAGACTGTTATGTCACGCGCCGTGGCGTGTACTGTGTGCCCGTCACGGTAGCGATTTCACTACTCGCTCTATTTTTGCATGTGATTAAATGCCTCTGAGTTCAAACAGTATCTGGAAATTCTTTGATAATTTATACAAGATGATTACACATTTACTGCTCTCATATTATTTAAAACTCCATAAGGCTCTCCCTTGATCTCAGTAATTATGGAGCTACATTTAAACAGATATAGTATATATACATATATATATATATATATATATATATATATATATATGCCACAGGCGTTGTAATTGAGAATCTAATTTAAAATCAGTCATAAAAAGTATATTAGTTATAAAAAAATTTCATCCGGAGTTCAATCTTTGTTTCAACCAGAGATTTTAAAGTCTGAGACTGTAGGATTCCTCTCAGACGAAGCTTCCTTGGATGCCTATGAGGTCATTATAATGTTATTTTATCCCATAAACACTTAACAATTAAGCCAATAAAGCTTAATGTTGCTGACTCATGTAACTTCATATTGAACTAAATACATAAGCAGCCAGCAATGAAGCTCACACAAGTCAAATATATGCGATCTTGTTTGGGTTGAAATGATGAAAACATGAAAAAAGTGGCTCGTAAGTTACATCAAACATATGGATGATGAAATATTTCACAGGATGCTGCTGGATGTTTGTGTGAACACGTGACTCACAGCTGATGAAGCTGTGCTGAGGGTAGTTTGGGAGCCGCTTTGCCCCCCTGGTGGACAAAAACCAACCCAACGCAGCTTTAATGTACCATGACAACACACAACGCCTTGACACCTGAGACCCTCAAAATCCAGCTCGGATGATGACCTCATTCCAAGCCGCGCTGGAAACGAGAACGAATTAGCTCATCGAAAGAAAAGAAAAAAAAAAAAATCAAACAAAACTACCTTGAGCGCTCTAATGGCAGAGCAATTTCTGCAACTCCCGCATGCATCCGCACAGCCCCAGCACCAGCCATGAGTCATTAGGATCAATTTTAAAGG
>JAOXYL010000051.1:6817434-6829085 GCA_028564955.1 Terapon puta | reverse complement strand
TTAGAACTTTTATGCAAATACTGAAATTATGTTGGTATAAAATAAAATACAGACACAATCTCATGTCAGTGTTTGAACTTGAACTCTGTTACTGACTGATAATATGATCACATCTTAAATTAAAAAATAGAGAAATAAACAGCAGTGTAGCATTTGTTAAAGTATAATGAAGAGGTGGTGCTTTATTTTTAGTCCACCTTATGAATAGTTAACCAGGGCAATGGGATCTTTTTAACCTCATGGAAGAATTTTAAAACGATTACATGCCGTAGATTTACTCTTTTTAAACCTTTAACTGTGATTAACTTGTCACGCCATCTTTCAAAGGGGGTCAAACGGGTAGTTCTGTATGAAGGGGAATCATGAATAGTCATAAATACATGATTATTTAGGATTTTTCATTGTCTTCATCTCCTCTCTGCTATCTTAAAAAGAAAAATTAAAGGTCAATTTAATTTACTCCTGTTTTCCCTATAATGAATAACCTCTCCCTGTTAAGAAGAGTGTCATCATTCCTTATTGGACAGTGGCCTTTAATAATAGCTTGCAGTTTATTGTAAAGGTCACAAGTTCATCAAAGTAAGGCTATTTACTGCCACCCCAATGCAGAATGGCGATATAATGTCTTCTGGGTCTGCATGTTTGAAGACGCCCTGCAAGCTATATCACAACTCCTTATTAATAAAGTGAGCAAACTAAGTTGGCTCTTTGTTTGTGCTGACATTTCGCCGTTGGTTACCTCAGCGGGGTTTTGGGCAAATTCCACATTTAGCAGGGCGTTTCACAGGATACCACAACAAAACAAAAGCCGCAGTCCGAGCATTCGGGGGAAATAAATGAGAAGATGGAGTGAGGGGCGATGGAGGCTTGGGCGTGAAGGCTCCTTCTTTAAAGAGGGATCCTGAGTGAAGATCTGCCAGGACGCCTTTGGAGGGCATAGCAAGGACGGAGAGGCGGGCGCCAGCGGTGAGGGCGATCCTCAAACAAACGCCTTCGCCGGTGAGGGGATTAAGCCTCGGGCTTTGAAAGTGAGAGTGGGATTGAACTGCGCAGCCCTGTTGAAAATACAGCAGAAGCACCTTTTTTTTTTTTTTTCCCCGAATGTTCCAGATGCCTCAGATTGGACCCGGTGTATGTTGCAAAGAAAAAAAACTCCCTTTTTTATTGAAGTTGTTCACAGGCGACATCTAATGTTTCAATTCAGGTGCAAATATCTGTATCGAGTATCATCCTGGAGCACCTCCCTGACCACCTCCCAGCTCTGTATGGACGACTTGAGATCTTCTATTGATCACACAGTGGTTCCAGTGTAGCACTCAAAGCGTGAGTGCAATATCAAACCCTCATCGAACCCAAAGAAATCGGCGGATACGGGACTCCAGCATCCCATACGTTTTGCTCAGATGGTCCCGTAAAGACGGCGGACGCTGGATCACCTTGTTTTCGAGATATACCTCTCAACACGGAGATTAACACAAGCTGTGCTTCGCCGCTATCTCCTATTTCTCACTTTTTTTTTCTTCCCCCTCCCCTCTCCGCGCTGAAGGACCTTGCTACAGTGCAATGTTGTGGGGAAAATTGAATGAACAACCTTCCCTGGGAGACTAATAATATCATGGATCCTGAGTGCCTGCTCTCTGTGATGGGGCCTAACAGAAGGCTTGACAGGAGAAAATGATGTGTTGTTCTCTGCTGGGATAACAGCCCAGGTCCCCCTCAGACGACTGCAGCCGAGATATGAAGTGTACACAAACCACAGGTTTTTTGGATCCTCGAGGGTCCGCGGGGGAAGAGAAAACTCGCAGAGCAAGGGAAATGAGTGACACCGAGGAGCGAACGGGGAGCGCCGAGAGACCCTCAAGTACCATGTGTGCATGCGCGCGCTCTGTCACTCTCTCAACACATACAAATAGAAAAAGCACTCACTTCAAAGCGCCTACAAATTCAAGACACACTTGAAATGAAGTATAGAAAATCACTTCATAAGTTGAATCCTTAACATTTCTATGAATATTTCATCACTGAGCAAATTTTGCTCTTGCAGGAAGGACTGGGGGTGGGCGACACTGATGGCAGTACTTACTACTGATGCATTTTTCCCCATGTTAGAGATGTATATAACACTTAAAGCCCAATAAGGAAGGCTGCGTCCAACCACATGTGTATGGAGTACCTTCAAAATAATTGGCTGCTGAGAGTGAAGCACTTAAAAAAAATAATGCTTTGCGTTTAATTATATTAATTATAAGTGTGGTAATGCATCAGATTGGTGCTTTTTATTATATTGGCAACGCTCTTAGTGTTTGGCACTGCATTAAAAAGCCATCACTGGTGTCTTTAGCTCCGTACTAATGTCACTGAATTGGCGGCAGCTCCCAGACTCCCAAACAAACAAGTCTGGACTGTCCAACTGAGACTACTGAAGGGACTACAATAACAAATAACCAGCAACAGTGTCTACAGAGACGCCCTGCCTCTGTAAACATAACAAAGCTTTTATGAATCAATATTAGCTCATACGTTCGGTTGAAATACACATATTGTAAATTAAACGCCCAGTGTGTTGTATTTATCAGGATTTATTGGCAGGACTGGAATATAATTTTGGTAATTCTGTTGTTTTTTTCTTTTTTTTTACCTTAAAATTAGTCTTCAATATGTAGAACAGGAGCAAGTTTTCTTCCATATTACCAGCCATATTTCTACAGTAGCCCTGAATGGACACCGAAGCTCTCAATGCAGAGAAGTTACCAACAACAATTGAATAGTTTAAATCAGAGCTTTTAGTTTCCTTAATCACTGAGCCAAGAAGAAAGAAGGGGGGTTAGCAAATAGGTGTGGACATGACACATTTTCTTGTTTAATTTGGATGATTGTTGGACGTTTGGTGGCTAATAAACCATTATAAAAACAACCACTTAAGAAAATAAGAAGAAGAAAGATGCCCTGTGTCTTCCTTCACTTCTCATCTGTTGTTTCCACATGGCCAGTTCTTCTGTTTAGTCCAAGAATAAGGTCACAAACTTTAAAGCTGTGACTTTTATCTGCCATTTTCTGTCAGTTGGCAGGTTCAGAAAACCAGAACAAGCTAATGGTGGAAATCCAAGTATTCTGCCACTCGAGAGAACCCAAGAGATCAAGTTCAAGCTTCTCATGTATCATAATACTGAGTATAATCACAGTCAAATGTGTGACCACCAGCTGCCTCAGTTAAACATTAAAAAAGTATAAAATAGAATAAAAATAATGAATCGAACTAATTATTGAAATATTATATGTTTATCATTTATTCTATTATATAGGGCATTGCTCTTTAGATCCTTGTGGTTTGAGGGAGAAGAAGCTCTTCCTGAGTCTCTCCTGGTGTATCCAATATCATTTTTTTGACCACAACTGGGAGAAAAAGCCATTGTTTATGATGAACGACTCACACGGCCCCCTTTAATCGAACTTACCGCTGACCCCACTGAGAATCAACAGCCTGGTCTGCAGATCTGTGCAGTTAATCAGTTCATACTTTTCATACAGTGGGGGGGGTCATATAAAACTCAAACAGGGCTCCAATAAAAGCTGCACGCTGCCTGCCTGATAATGAATAAATAAAAGTGGCCGCTGATCACCGTCAAATATTTAACAGGCCAAAGATCCAGGTATTTTTCTCCGGAGTTGACACACCAAACCGAGCAACTACAGGGCTAAAAAAGTCCAGCGTCGCTCTGTTTCTACTAAATATGTCAGTAGGCAGTTGTCTGGTAACAGCTGAGCCATAAACTTAATAAATGATAAATTAAGTTGTGCTGCTATGAGTTTGTTTTGGATGCTCCTTAGTGGTCGAAAGCCATCTACAGCAGCATTAATATATTTTTAATGAAGTCATATTTTCTAAAAAAACAAAAAAAAATCACCACCCAAAAAAAAACCTTGTTATTAATTATTTAAAGCACTCTAGGTGTTAAAATGACACACGATCCCGTAACGGCGTGGCCTATCGTTCCCCTCAGATGTCTTCATTAAGCGGTTTTGACAAATGGTTTATAAGAAAACACCCCGACGCTTTTTTTTTTTTTTTTCTCCTCACGGTTTGAAAATCAAAAGCCGAAGACGAATGACAGCTCAGCGAGTGATGTTTGTTTAGTCAGGCGTAGGAAAGGTTCACGCTGATGTCTGAGAAATAGATTTTCTCCCACATAGATTACCGACGGCAGTTGAAACGCTCACTTTTACAGCGGTCAAGCGAGCACCGCTGAACGTATCGTGAAATCTGATGGCGCTGCGGCTTTGGAGATTTAAAAAAAACGTCATATTTTCACTGCACAGTTTTAATAACTCTCCTTTACCCCTCCTATGTTAACGATTCTACTTGCACAGGCTTTAATAATCACCTCTGACAGTTCACAGTAGTCTATGATTGGCCTTGTGCCTATATCGCTGACCTATTTTACTTAATAATCATAGAGGAAAGGCTCTGCGGGTGCCAAATATGTGCAAATGACACAGTTAAAGTCTCCAGAGACGTTTGCTGGAACCAGTTTTGAGCTCAGGTACTTAGATCACTTCCCATAAGGTGAACATTGTGAGCGCTAGATTGTGCACAGTTGGTCCAGGATGTCATAATTTTTACAGTAAATACAGCGAGCGGATGTGTCGATAACACACCCAGGCCGGATAAGCCAGCGTTTGCCCCGCGCGGAAACATATGTTTCAGCGTTTATTCGCTCTCACCGTGCTACTGAGAGGCATTTTGGAATGTGCAAGTAGGAGAAAATCAAAAGTTTGAGCTTCTGCTTCTTATCGGCGCGCACAAATCTCCCAACTTGTAAATTGGGTGACATGGGAAAACCCTTGGCAATACATTAGAAGAGCGTTCAAAGCCAAAGCATCCCATCGATTTGACCTGTGTGGGCCCTGCAAGCATGAGCCATTAGGATATTCTCAGATGCTGTTTTCAGATTTGTTTGTGTAAACGAGCTCCCATGATGATTGCGTGGTGAACGAATCCAGGATTTTACAGCTATCAATCTCGCAGATAGCAGGGACACCATAACCTGTCCTTGGGCATTCGCGCTATTCTTTTTTTCTTTTTTTTTTTCCCTCCGTGCGCGGTGCTGTAATAGCCCTCATTTTCCCTCAGCTACCCTGAATAAAATGTTCCAAACGTTCACCGTGCATTTATTTTCCTACGATTAAATGTTTGAGCACGCGTGTTCGGCTGAGTGCTTCTAAAGGCCTTCTGTTGCCGCTTTGTCCGCTATGTTAAAAGAGAGCTATACATTTATTTTACAAAAAGCCTGTGACGAGCGCGAGGCAGGCATCTTTTTTTTTTCTCGAGGGCTCAGTGTTATGTTTGATGTCGTGATACGTCGGGTTGAATGTCGGCTTTCATGTCTTACTGGGGCAGATGAGAAACATCTGTATTGACGGAAACTCTGCAACATTCAAAGGTTACTTGTCAGATTTGCCCTTGACAAATGAATAATATACGCGCTCACTGTTTACGCTGCCTCTCGCTAAACCGCAGTGAGATTAAGGAATAACACTCCAAGTCCGACATGCCATTTAAAACACCACTTCACACTTGGAGTTATATTACATGCAACACTCCAATTCAGAGAAAAATGTTGCACATTTTCCTGCACTGCATATATTTGACGGCTTTATTTATTCCACGTATCACCGCTTATGGTATAATAAGGTGGTCAAAGGAGCAGATGGAGGCCACTGATACCAAGACACAGGAAGCTCCTCACCTAGCATGGATAAGATAAGATAAGATTAGATAAGATAAGATAAGATTAATCCCACAGCAGCTCCAAAGTCTTGCACCTTAAGATTGTACACCTCACCACAGCCCGACGAATGAGAGCAGCGGCCGCTTTTGTTCGTTTTTTTGTTGCGAATTTATGCATCGTACACACTGAGTGAAATGACCATTTTATGGAGGTGCAGGCTGGTGTCAGTTTTCCAGTAGTAAAAAAAAAAAAAAACAATCTGCCAGGGCGGTTGGATAAAGGACAGCTCCAGCTGGCTGCTGATCGCGGTCCAACCTGTTGTTGTAACCTTTGGATATAAAAAAAAAAAAAATCTCTGCCTGAACAAAGATCCCATTTAATGCAGATGAGTCAGCCGGACACACAGGGATAACAAACACCGTGCCTCACAGTAAGAGATAATGTAGCTTGTAATATCTGCAGACAGAGGAATGAGGAAAACAGGTTTCTCTTTTCCATTATATTGATTCATAACCACAGTCAACCCATATGTTGTAATTGTCATCTTAATAAAGGAAAACACAGTCAGGGAAAGAACTAGAAGGTGATGCCAATAATAAAGCCGAACACTTATCCCGGTAACGTAATTATACAGATGAGCCATGCAATTTCCATAAGATAAATTAGACCTGTGATATGTTTTTAATTAACCTAATAAAGCCACCTCTTCCACGCTTTCCTAATTTAATTGCGGGTTTCCTATTAGTTTAACCATAATTTGATCCGTGGTTTGAATTCCTTCCACAAGTTCTTGAAATTCTGTGTACACCAACATGATTTCTGTGACAATAATTGAGATGTGAGCTTCGGGCCAGAAATCCTTAATATTTCACACTGATGTTGAGCTTATTCGTTCTTAGGTGCTGTGTGCATTATACCTGGCAATGCAAATTTGCCCCCAAATTGTTCAACAGGGGAGAAAAAAAAGAAAAAAAACTGCATGCATACACCTCTGTGGAAGTTTTTTTCCTGTCAGCCCTCAAACACATGGCGAAATCACCACTGTTACGTCGTGCAGCATCAACAGAAACACTTACCAAAAAAAAAAAAGAAAATTTTTAAGTCATTCCTGCTTTGTGTTTTGCAACTCGAGCTCATGACAAAATCATTTGAATCTGCATCTCCTCCGCGGCGCTTCATTTCGTGCGCTCAGACTGCTGGCAAACTTTTGATTTTTGGAGAGCCTGTTGACCCCAATAGGCTGTCGGAGAAGCTGCTCCAGCCGAGCGCTGAGTTTTCACAGCAGAGCGACAGATTCCGGTCCCGTCGCGGAGTCGTGACGGTGAAGCGGGAGGAAATGCAGCCCCCCCGCTTGTAAAAAGATCAGTTACAATATCCGACAGTCAGCAGGGCTGATTAATATAAAACTGCTGGTTCGTGGATGAGCTGCTGTAGTTGGATTCTGGAAGGTACTTAATTACAGGAGAATGCAGGAGAACACCCTGCGAGACCGTATATAACGTCCGCAATAGGGAGTCTATTGGATTTTGTATAGGAAACCTGCAGGCGTTGCGTGTGAGCTCTCCACACTCTGCTAGTTTGCTAGTCTGCGAGTCTGAACGCCGGATAACAAGGTAAAACAGCACAAAGTGGATGGCAGCCGTGCAACAACAAAACCTGTGCTGCATGAATACAAGTTGAGGGATTAAAATTTAATATCTATTTCGTTCTCATTATACTTAGATGGCGCGTCTTTGATATACAAACAGCCCTGCTGCAGACACCGCTTCAGATGTTGGTCTTAGCCATTTCCTCGCCAATTTCCAAAGCAGTTGGCATCCATCAAGATTCTAACAATGTGCCTTGGCACCGAAAAGCCATTTGCAACTATTTCAGAGCGGGGAGGAAAGGAGAAAAAAAAAAAAAAAGGAAAGAAACAAGCGTCTGCTGTTTTTAGTTTCATTCTGTTCTCAGACTGAGCATCTGGAGTTTCTTTTTGAGAAGATTCAAAAACAAATAGACTGTAAGGGCTCCAGAGTTTCAGCAGGTCTCAGAGAAAGCCATCGCTCAGTTTTATTCTTTCTCTATCGCGCTTTCCCCGACATACCATGCTGTTTAGAGAGATTACGCTGCATGCAGTATACTTTATAATTAGCTTTTTTTTTCTCCCTCCTTTGTTCATATATTTGATCAAAAGTGTTGCCACATGAATCATGCAGAGAATAATATAAGAAAAAGTCTCACGCCCTTGGTAGAGATGGAGAAAGACGTGCTTTTTAACATTTTGCCTCTGAATCATTAAGACGTAGAGGGCTCGCGACGTTCCCTTTAAGCATCTCCTATTAGCAATGCTAATGTGACCCCAAGTGATGTCTCAGTGAAAGGGAGCCGCTTGAATAATGCACCTGTGCTCACATCCTCCCACCCGGTCGCACCAAAAAATTTCCACAAGAAGAGCAGTTATGCATAAATGTGGCCCCGTGGGAGTGGTTGCTAACACAGAGACGCCCCTCTGAAACCTGCTCGTCTTGATCCTTCGGCGGGATAATCAGCGAGGCGATTGCCGTGAAAAGTGAGCGAACTTCAGAGTTTCTTTAAGAAAAAAAAAAAAAGAAAAAGTCGACAACCTCTGTTTCAACAAAGTTCCACCGGAAAATAATTTGAAAAAGAAACCTTTCCACCCAAAAATATTTGCAAAGATTAATAAAGAAAAGAAGTTCCTGGAAGACAAAGCGAGGAGCTGATTGCCATGCCACGCCTTGACACCTCGCAGTAATGCTCACGTAACATTTTAAAATCGACTTCTGCTTCCCATTTTGCTCCCCGGCGAGATAACAAAAAAGCCGTTTTCTCCCTCTAATTCTCAACATTACGATTGCTTGTGTTTTTTCCCCCCTTTTTTTTTTTTTCTTTTTTGCAGTCTGACTCCCCGCTTATCACCTAAAACCAATCACAGGGTGGCCTGATAAAAGGGTATAATTAGAAAGTGGAAAAATAACACTCCTGCTCAGAGTGTAAAATGAGTGCTGGGGGGACTTTTTGGGACGAGGGCAGCGTGTCGCCGTTTTTTTGTCTTGTGGCTTCCGTAGCCAAAGTGGGCCAGAATAAAACACACCTTCGAGCAACGGCGAGCGATGCTGTGTGGAGCCAGATGTGCCTCTTTTTTTTTTTTTGCTCCATATTTAGTTGAAATATGTGTCTACTTTTTATCCACTTTATTAGGCCATGCGCCCAACTGCATTTGAGGTACGTGAAGGGACCATTTCCTGTTTGTGATACTGTATTTTTCAGCACTATATTTATATTTTATTTTAGGGAAATAGGTGATTATACTCTAGTCTATATTGCATCTTGTTTACAGCCACATTTTATAAAGATTTTGCATTAAAAAGCCTTATTATATGTATTACATCAATGTTCCCAATCATTTAGATTTGCATTTAGATTATCTATGAGTTGTATCACTGAAAAGACATTTCCCTTTAAATTTCTCAGACAAGTTCATTTAAACACTCAAGGAAGTCAATTATCATTATCCAGTATTTAATCAAAAAAAAGTTATTATTTCTTTTCTTTATTTCTATTTTGTCTTTTCTGTTCCTTTAATCATCATATAACCCCTCCAATCTATCTCATGACCCGACCCCAATGTTGGGAAACCACTGAACTAAACTTCCTAACAGTATACACAGACAGAAAAAAAAACAT
The DNA here is from genome assembly GCA_028564955.1 of Terapon puta. Lineage (NCBI taxonomy): Eukaryota > Metazoa > Chordata > Actinopteri > Centrarchiformes > Terapontidae > Terapon > Terapon puta. Next base: position 6,819,669 of record JAOXYL010000051.1, on the reverse strand, counting down.
TAAGACACTTATGCATCAGTATTACAAATTAAATCATATCCTATTCAATGACAGGGGGGCACTTTTCAGCATTAGTGCTTTTAATAGAATACTTTTATTTAGCTGTTTTGGTATTTCCAGTCATGTAAAATATATGAGTACTTTGTAAATGTTGGTATAAATGCAGAAAAAAAGCTTCTCCCACTGTTAAGTTAAAAATCCCATGTATCCCCGTTAAGCCTCTGCCCATTCCTCCGAGCACCTCGACCTCATGAATAAGTCGCATCCATAGATTTGAGTATGGAAATGGGTGAGCGGAGGGCGGCGGTGGCTCGCTGCCAAGAGAAATAGGCTGTACAGTGCTTAAGCGTGATGGATTGGTGGCACTAGCCTGGCATAATGGCCCTGTAGTGGACCAGACCCCTGCTCAAAGAACAAGCTTATACATCATGATACTGCAGACATCCAGCTAATACTCAGCCCCCACATGCTACAGAGGTACCGGTTTCTACATCCACAGACGTGATGGATTAAGACAAACAGGTTATTTATGGACCGAGCAAAGCTTTGGGAGCTTGTTTGTGCCTTGCCCACACATCTGTTTGCTGAAGGGGAAAGAGGCTGGACGGAGAGGACCTGCGAATCTAACGTTACCCGGCGAGCGGCTGGCATGAAACGGATCCAAATCAAACACCAAACTGAAGTTATGTAAAGCAAGTTGATATGGAACAATAGCTTTTTGTCCTTTTTTTTTCCTTTTTTTTTTTTTTAACTTAAAAAGATCTTTCTCTTGGTGGAGAGTGTGTGGGCTAGATGAGAGCAGTTACAGGCGAGCTTGTTGTGGAAAAGCTAAAGGGGAAAGAAATATTTTTACTTTCCCTTTTCACAAAATGCCCGTAACATATTAATACTGTGCACTGCGCTGTACATTCATGCTGTACATTCGTGTGTATAATCCGTCCTTGAACTCCAAAGAGCCAGAAATGACACGAACTTGCTGTTTTTTATTATTCTGGAAGCTGGAGTGTGAGTTCAAAGTAACATTAGCTGCTTTATTACTTTGAATACTTAGCTTTAATGCAAATAATTAAGCTTTTATATAACCTAAGATAAACATATTAGCTGTACGTTCTGTGTCAAAGTGATATTTTCCAACATTAATCATTCATATTACATAGCGAGCAACATAGAATAGATTTAGATTTTTCCACTATGTTTGGTTTTTTTTTAAAAAAAAAAGCCTCAGAGATAATTCTGTGTTGTACTTGTATCTTTTTTCCTGCACTGAGATTGAAGGAACCTGTTCGCTATCTGTCAGGCTGGAAGCTGAGCACCACTCGGCAAGGTCAGGATATCACTTCAAAGAGTTCAGGCACCACTTCACAGGGGGGCCCGCTGGTATTTCCAACGTATGGAGAGCTTCGGAAAGATAAATAGTAGTTATCAAGAAATGCTGGGATGGTAACCATGCAGAATATTAGAGACGATAATCATCATTTTTTACTAATAATCAACAGAGATACAGACTTGTTTGGGTTATTGTTATTTTAGTTATAGTCCATCACCACTCGACCCATTCTGCGTTCGGTGTCGTTCACATGTTCAAATCACAAATTCAAAGATATACTGTCCTGCTGTTTGCGTATTTCCTCACATACCGGTTGGATACATTTTTGCTGTGTGGGTGAGTAAATCCCGTCTTCAAGGTGCTCTTAGTCATATGGACAAACGTCTCGGGATGCCACTGACCTACGGGCTGACCTTGTTTTACTCATACGGCGAAATATCTCAACATCCTGTCAGTGGATCGCCACAAACTTTGGCTGGAACTTGAGGATGAACCTGACAAACTTTCACGAACTCCTTACTTTTCTCATAGCGCCACCGTGTGGTCGCCGTGTGAAATGTCACGGCAACCATTGGGTATATTTCCTTCAGGATAAATCACGATAATGTCGGTGATTCCTTTGTGCCATCACCAGGTCACAATTGTAGGGACTCGAGAGTATTTCGGTAGCTGTACTCGCAAATGCAGAACTGAAATAATAAACATAGTAAACATTATAACTCACTATTACGGCGCTGTTATTTGAGTACATTACCCTGATTACATTAGCATTAGCTCAAGGCACCACCATGCCAACAGGGCTGCTGGCAGCGGCTGTGGACTTTCAGCCGTCTCCGCCTCAGGACACAACCTGCTGGGACGACTTTTATTTTTGGCAGTATCCTTGTTACACTCTGAATGTTTTTTGC
>JAOXYL010000051.1:6797757-6809804 GCA_028564955.1 Terapon puta | reverse complement strand
GCGCCGCACTCTCGCAAATGCGCAAGATCAGTCGGGTGAAGCTCCGCGGGGTCGTTTCATGCTAGTTCCACGCCGCTCGCCCATTCAAACCATATTATAGATCATATTATAGATACAAATGTGTCGAGTGTTAAGTCACTCTCCGGCTCTGAAATATGCACTTTCATCTGCGGTATTAAATTCTGATGATTTTAGTGGAATATTTGAGTGGAAAAAAACGAGACGTGGACATATTGGATAAAATAAGTGGAACGAATATGCTTTGAATGGAAATTATTAAACTTCAAAGTTCATAATTCTCAATATTTTCATCATTACGGCCCCAGTGTCTGGCTCTAATTATGGGTGTTATTTATGTTGCTCCAGTCTATAAATGTATTTACAGTCGTCTTTCTGTACATGACTCTTAGTGTCTGCTATTTTCACACTGGATTCAGATGGCGGGAACGTGACTAAGGGATTCACAGGAAAGAATATATGCAAGCACTGAACAAAAATGGCAATTATTAGTAAAGTTTCCTTCAAGGCTGCACGATAAGGGGAAATAACGGAGCGTAGCCGCTCAAAGTGTGATCGCTCAAACTATCAGCCACAACCTCTCAACACTCTTAAATCTGAAGTATTTCTCCATAAAAAGAAGTATTCACACTTAAAGTGATAATTGAAGCTATACCGGACAAAAAAACAAAAAAAAAGGTGTTATTTATTATTAAGTTTTACAACTCGATTCCCATGCTTCAGCTCGGCAGAATTAATTAATTTGTCTTATGACTTTCATTCAAGTGGCCTTAAACTCTGATTGGTAAACAATACGTGACATGGCCTTTCTTCAATAGACCCCGCCCACTCAAAACCCATGAAGCTCAACGGCAAAAACACAAAAATCTTTTACATGAAATAATCAAAATCAAACCACATCGTTCTTAGCGAATAGCTGATCTAGAAAATATGTTTTAAAAACATAATTTACTCCATTATCGCTGTGATTTTGAATGCAGGAGCATGTGACTGTTCCTCCTGTGTAAAACCTTTGTTTCCTGGGGGACTGCATTGTGTTGGCTAATCCATTCCCGATATCACACGCGAGCGTTTTGACAGTCCAATTACAGGCGATCAATAATCACTGAAAGTGTGTCGGTGTGGCCGTGAGCCTCCCCTGAGTTACCGATCAATTTATAGAGTGTGACAATTACACAAGCATATATTTGTTTTGCTCTTTGAGATTTTCCATTTGCGCGTGCGGCCGACGGCTGCAAATGAGTCGAGAGCGGAATGATTGCAGAGCTGTCACTTGATTTGGATTTGTAAATTGTCTGCTCACACCTGTCATTTCAGGTTCCCTCGCTTGTTTAAAAAAAAAAAAAAAAAAAACCCAATCAATGGTTTTGCCATACGGTAATTTGTCAACAAAGAGCGCGGGCTTTCTCTGACACCTGAGGCCATTCTGACTGTTCGCAATTTGACCCAAACCGGCAATTTCATAAACAAATACTAACGTAAGAATACGCATCTCGGCGTGATGCTTTAAATATGCGACGCTACCTACCGTTTATGCTGTCTGCGTTTTCATGAGAATGTCCTGATTTTAAATAATACAATAAATGACTGGAGAGGTTATGACAGCGATATTCTTTTCAAAATAAACTTCTGGCTGAGCCGCCCCAACATATCCCCAGTGGGAAAGTTCAGACAAATCTCCGGGGAAGATTGACGCTCGGGCAGATACTGGGGATCTGCCCGAGCGCCGCCCACGTGGCACATTTGCGGGACAACAAATCAAAAGTGGCGCTCGCAAGGACAAGCGCTGTGAAAATGAAAGGGACACATAAAACCCCGCCGTCTACCGGGCCTGTCAGAAAACCAACCAACGGAGCCTCTCTTCTTCATAAGCCTCCCTGAGATAAAGTTATTACTTTTTGGAAGGGAATTACAGTAACGACAAAAAGAAAAAAAAAAAAAAAGAAAAGAAAACACAGAGCCCTCGGGCGGTCGGGAGTTGTTTGTCTCATCTGTGCATTTGTCTAAATTCCTTCCATTTGTTTCATCTAAATTTGGCCCTGAAGCGAAAGCATGCGTTGACGGGTGCCCCGCGGACAGGTTCGGATAAAAAAGACTGAGGAGGAACCGCGGTGATTGACTCGGGATTACCTCGTCAGCCAAGGTGAAGTCTGTGTCACGAGGAAGTGGATGAGCTAATAGACTCGGAAATGAAAGAATCTTTTGGCAGTGGAACACATTTCTTGTAATGTGATGTGTGAAAACACAAATAGGGAAAATTAAAAAAAAAAAAAAAAGAAAGAAAAATCTCCAAAAATAAGAAGTGCACTTTGACAGTGTTGCTTTGACAGATTTATTTTTCATTTTCAAACTTGAAGTCTTCAGCCCCGATGGACGCTGACTTGAGGCAGTTTACCAGACATCAGACAGGAGTAAGACCAAGACCTGCAAATGGCATTTTTTTTCCTGTAAAATAGCTGGAGTTCATCTGCCGGTGCTGTCTAATCATTTGGCCAGTACGGCGTTGCAAAGTTGTGAAAATGAAAAGAAGAAATATTCACGTTTGAGAATCTGGAGAATGAAACCTTTGCGTTTCTGTCATTTCTGCTTAAAGACACTGACTTCAAGTTGTGATCCTTAAGATTTCAGTCCTGGTTGATTCGGCAACACCTGCTTAATCGTAAAAAAAAAAAAAAAAAGCCATATCGTGTTTCACCAGTCGAATGCTTTTAATGCGAAGCATCAGTGGCAGTAAACAGAGAAGCTTACATCAATGAGATCACATTCATTACGTTCATGCATCATTTCCCATGAATCCCTCATGCATGCCGAGGCAATCTGAATCCAGCATGGTGGACTCCATTGCTAACAATGAAAACTGCTTTTTGGAAGTTAATATATTGAAAATTATTTTTGTCTTTATCTATTAAACAATGTATTGACTTATCAATACACTCCCGAGACATTTTATTTCCAAGTTTCCAAACATGTGGCTCATGATGGGAATGACCGACAATGGATATTGTTATGAAGAAAGATCAAGAATTTATTGTAATTACCCAACAACTTACATCAGCAATCATTGGTCGTGAAATTTTTAAATCTCATGCTCCCCAAATAATACTAAAAGAATATTAACAAGAATACACTCAAAACAAAAAGAAGAGATAAATAAAAATATATATAAAATGAAAATTGAAATAAATAATAAACTAGCATAATAAGATAAAGACTTAAAAATATAAGTTATACAAATAAAATATAAAATAAACAGTGATATGCAATAAAAGACTTGTTGCTATAGTGATGGTGAAGTCACAGTGTTGTTAAATTACCAAACTCAAAAACTCTACTGAGCGTCTGAAAATGTATTTCATGTCGAACAACTTATTGATTAATCGACACACCTTTGAGCTCTAATCCGTAAATGCTTGTTTATTTCCCAACTCATGACCAAAATCTCTAAATCTCGGCCACCCAGACTTTTCAATTGACTTTCATGTCGCTGATAATTGGTCTCCACCGTTAATACGCCAACCTGAAATGAACTAAACACAATCAGCTCAACCTTTCTGCGATCGCCGATATGTTTTTTAATTAAAACAATTATCTGCTAATGTACTTCTCAAGTTTAAAGTGGCCGTGATGGATTTAAAAAAAAAAAAAAAACAGATGTCGGCAATAAACTCGTCTAAGAGAAAAACAAGGTCATTAAACTGAAGGTTGGTCATTATTTCTTATTCACCATCACATTCGCTGTATTTACGCTCACTGGAAGGGTTATAATCATCGCAGAAGGACACCGGGCCACATCAGCGGCGAAGAAAGAAAACGTGAAGAAAAAAAAAAAACACTACATAGTGATGTGAAGTGAGATGAATTCCCTCTTATGATATTCAGTATTTCTCCCGTTGACACTTCCGCCCTTGTTCAAACTGAAAAGTGGTCGAAAACTTTTCTCCATCCCTTATCCTCCCTGGAGAGATTTACACTCAGACGTGGAGAAGAAGCCTGTCCTGGCCCCGAGGCGCACACTACCTGGTAACTAATGAAAATGAAACATTTGTTCTTTAGGGCACCTCACAGGCACACAGCCCAGCCTGCTGTTGGGCTCACACTAAAGACTGCTCACCCTTTGATAGATTGGCGGGAGGGGCGGTGGTGAGGTTGGGTGGTGGTGGTGGGGGGGTGGGCGAGAGCTAACTTTAGCCCTTAATGGTTTGAAATATGCTTGCGCCACAGTTTTTTTCGCTGTGAGGCCAAATGATATCCCCTCTCTTGATGATTTATCAAGCCCATTCAGAGCCTTCTCTTCGGGGATAAATTGGCTCCTGCCTTGCGTAATGCCCTTGATGGATAATCGCCTCATTTTTCTTGATTATTCCATCTATATGGCTGTTGCTTAAAATCAAAATGAATATCGCAAACATGCCGCCTCGGCCGCCCCGCGCCTCGCATATCTCAGATTAGGTGACGACACTAATAATGGTCGGCGATTATGACGCTCCAGAAACCAAATGAAGTGACAGCTTATGGAGATTCGGCCGCAGTTTGACCTTTGACCTCGTGGGATTTGCGGCGATCAAATTTAGCCGCGAGATTTATACTGACAGCCGCGAATGTCATCACAGCTCCAAATCCATCTTTTTATGCACAGTTTGGACTGAAATCTCATGTCTTGTTTCTGAGCCGATCTGTAATATCTTTCACTAAACCTACAACTACTAATACACCGACTCAATGCCACACATCATGACTCTTATTGTCATTGTGCTGCCAAAGCAAAGTGCTGTGCGAGATATTAATGCAAAATACTTTGCCGAGTGCAAAATGTCAGTTAAACTACAGCTTTGAAATTGTACTTTTACTGAAAAACTACATTTTAAATGTACGTTCATTTCAAAATTATGCATTATAATGTATTTTTTTAACACAATACGTTAAAAAACAACTACTTTTTAGATTTTAATCATAAATTACTTGTTAAAACATGATGGACTCTTTAAGTTTACTTAACTTTATCATTTTTTGAACAAACTACAATCTCAAAACAGTTGCAACTCTTGCACATTAACATATATAACAATAACTTGCATCAATACGCTCAGTGTCCACTTTACTAGATTTACCTGGAGAGTCGAATGCAATCCAGTGCAATTCTTCTATAAAATCAATTTTTCTCCTTTCATGAAAGAGGTGTCCATTTATACTGTATGTTTTAATACTGAGGTCACAGTGTCACAGCATTATATGTGCATATACAAGAGTTTCTAATGTATGTATGTAAATGGGAGGCCACGCGACCTTTATTTATCCTCAGCAATAAACAATTAACACTGACAATGTCATCAACTGTGCGTTTTGAGCTTTGTAAAGATAGAAATTACAACAGGGCGCTGAGCATGTATGCAGTGCATGCATTTTACAAAGACAGACATACCAAAGCTCTCTATAAAATTAGATGCAAATGCAGTGACCTTTTTAAAGGTTTTTGTTATGTGTTTACAAAAACATAATTATCTTATAAGCACTTGAAACCTGCAGACTAACATGGTCTCTGTGGCAAATAATAGCGATGTTCATCTGGCGTTTTTTTTTTTCCTCCAAAAGGCCAATCTTCTGTTGACCTCCATCAAGACACCACGGCGACCCCTCTCAGTGAAAAACACCATTATGCCCCGCGATGGGAGGCGCCCAGGAACAGAATATCAAAACCTAATAATAACATTTCATATTAAAAAAGTGATGAAAGTGACACGAGTTTACTTTATTTGCAAAGTCATAACGCAATGTCTTTCAATTTAGAACACATTAATATCTTATTTCATGCTTTCTCTGTCTGTTCCAGTGGGCTGCTTTGTCCTTTCATATATTTGTGTTTTCGTCCCAGGCATATTCTTATTCAAAATAGGCAATTTTATTTTGACAGCTATTTGTATGTAAAGTGTGGGAGGGGGCGGAAGGGGAGTGGGTGAGGGGGGGGTTCGACTTGTCATTGCTCCTGTACTTTGCTATATGCTGAAGCAGCTGTTTTTGTCCTGGAATAGTCCGAGACATCCTCTCAGTGGATTAGCCGTTCCTCCTCACAATGCATTCTCAGCAAGGTAAAGTGGAGGAATAGAAAAGTAGAAGGGAAAGCATTTTCTGGCAGCTGACTCACTTTCAGACCACTGTGTATCTGTCTTGCCTCGGGTCTCTCTTCCTTTTTTTCTTTCTGACCTTTGTATTCTTCGCATGTACTTGTGAACACAGGCAAAGTCACCGCTCACCTCACCTTGAATGTTATCATTTTCACCTGTTATATTGATGATGGTATTACACCGAATGCAATGCAAAGCGGCCTATTTTCAGTGGCTGGGGATGAGGGGGGGGTTAGTTGCGACAAAATGCGTCAGCTCTGGCTATCAATTCACCTGGCCCTCTGATGCGATCACTTCTCAATCAACATGCCCAGAGTCCACCAACCGCTTCATGAAAAGACGATCATTTTCAATTCGGCAGCTTTACTTGCACTTAGAATGCACACCTTAAGCATTTTATATCACGATCATGGGCGGTATAAATTGAAACTAATCAAAATTTATACTCTCAGACTTTAATTCATAACCCCTAAGAGCTCAGATTGAAAAAAAAAAAAACTCAAGATGTCTGTATACTCTGATAGAACTGCTTACCGAACGGTCAGAAAGCTGCAAAAATGATCCAAGTCTCTTTTTTAAAGAAGTCTTTGCACAACTACATCTCCTTTTTTTTTTTTTTGTGCGTGTTAACAAGTACAACACTATGAACGTCTTCCCAGAGCAACTGAAAGTTGGAAAGTGTTTGCTGGCCCCTTTCTGTGACAGCTACAGAGTGAAACCTTTCAGAACAGATTTGAACACAATTTCCAAGCATACCGGTACCTCGGCTTGGACTTTCGCTTGAAACAGCTTTTAACTTCCTAACTTATTGAAAAAGTGTGTATTAAGGTTGAAACTTTTACTGGTTTCCTCCAATTACTGCCTTCAAAAGGCAAAAAAAGTTTCTGGTTTCAAGTCCAGCAGCCAACTGAGACCCTCCTGTGCGGACTTCAGCCCTGGATTTTTGAAAAGCCGAGCAACTTGGATGAACTGGTAACTCTGCAGATGGGCCACCTAAACAGAGAACTGGAATAAAAAAAGCTATTTGAGTCACTGAGATATTGGGAACCATCCATTTTGGCCTGAGGTCTTTTGTATATGCATTTAGATTTGAGACTTTGGTGCGATGATTGAACCTCAGTGGCAGCACAACAAGCTGTAAATGCGAAACTAACATACCTGTTAAAGTGGTGAATTTACAGCAAAGACTTTCCTACTTACACATCCAGAAGATATACAACTTTAGCATTCATGAAGAGCAGCGTTTCTGACCACCCAATGAATGCACAATAAGTTCAATACTCTCTCCTTTACAGCTTTGGTCTGCCCTCTACCAGCGTCTGAAAAAGATATCTGGCTTTTTAGCTGCTAAATGCTCCACTGTCTTCGCGGCTGCAATGACTGTGTTTGGTGCTAAGCAGGGAGGTATTGTTCTGTGGGTTTATAAGAGCCTTTTGGCTGACATCCAGGCTGTTACAGCTGAAAAAAAAAATGGATGACGGACTTGAACCAAAACAGCGAAGCCAAAACAATGAACTGAAAGATTGCGAAATGCTCTGCAGAGCTGAGGGGAACTGCAGAATTGGCTGCAAAACGATCTGTTGGTTCGTCACTTTCAGCAGATCCTTTCATATTAGAATAAAGCGATGGTAACGTATTGATCAGTGCAGCTTCGGGACTGGCTGTGAACATCGGCAAAGCTGACTGCAATCTGCTGCCGAAAACGGACCTTCAGCGTTGAATAAAAATACAACCAGCGACTTAAAATAATGTTTGAGAGGGGTGACGAGTTGGATCTGCGCTCATTATACTCTCTAATAATGTAATCCATCATTATATTCCTGTCAGCCACGTTGGTAAGCAGGAGGAAGTCCTCAGTGGTTACTGAACAGATGGCAGCCATCTTAAGGTGCAAACAACCTGCCACCGAGGAGGCACGAATCCGTGGGCGCGGCGGAACAAAAAGAAAGCGGCGGCCAACGGAAAGAGGATCACGCAGCCTCTGGAATGCTGTTTGCTCGTGGCGGCGATTTCACCGTGGCAATTACATTTTCATTAATATTGCAAAGGAACAAACAGAGGCGCTGTCGGAGCAGGTCCAAGGCCGACCGAATCTCGGTATGCCGCGAAAGGTTTCTTCAGTGTCAGTGAGTCGTCGAATCCAACGGTGAAATGGCGAAAAGTAGGTCTCTGGATTAGTTTGACATCTTTTTTGGACATCTTCCGTGCAAAGAGTCAGATGAGATGATCGATGCAGGTGTCTCGTTTGAGTGGTGAATATGTGACCGGATTGTTTGCAATTCCCAAATTTTGAGCAATTCCTTTAATGCAGAATTAAATGAAACTGACAGGGTTGATCTTTTCCCACGTGATGGCACGTCAGCCTCCACTTGCGTCACTCCCGACAATCTGCATGTAATTGAAGGGTTTGTTCGGTTCATCAGGACAATCCTGATGCGGCGAGGTAATTGTAATCACAGATGCACGCGCTGACTTCCACAACGCATAGTGCTTTGTATCACGTAAGCTTCCTTCGCGGTAGCTTCCCTGTCTGAGTCGTCCGTCTTCACCCGCGTTTGATCCAGACAGTTGACTTTTTCCGCTCTCTGTCTTACATCTGTAGTTCATCACCATCACGCCGCTCGACTCCCCGAACAAATCCCTACAGCGGAAACCTTTCAGTCGCATTCACCTCACGAGCTACAGTGTGGTCCTCACCCAAGACAACCCCCCCATCCCCCTCAAACCCAGTCCCATCTTTTTTTTTTTGAAGCACACAACAGCCATTCAGCCAGGCGCAGCTAAATAACACCCGTCCATTAAAATTTCATAGGGCTTTTCTGGGGCCTTCCATTTTGTTCATTTTCTTGTTTATTTTTGAGGCGGTAAAAGGAGGTGCCCAGACGCAGCCGCATTGATATTTTCTTCCCCCTCTTTCTTTCTCTCTCTCCGTCTCTTTCCCCCCCTCTCTCATGTCATGCCATTCAGTGTGCGGTTTCAATTATGCATGCGGTTCTTATCTATGAATGTATGATGTTTGACTGTGCAGAGAGCACTCAGCGAGTGTTTGCATGGCGCGCGGCGAGGAGTCTGAGAGCGAGCTGCTGCTGACGGAGCGGAGTATTAGGTGTTTAGGAATGGTCACGTTTTAGTTCGTGGAGTCGGGGTTGGGTGGGGGGGATGGGGGGGCGAGTAGGAAACAGTCTCTCCTGTTTTCTTGCCAGCTTTGGTTTATGCTTTGTACCGCAAACATTTATTAACGATAATATCTGAGAGAAAACCAATAAGTGTTTGAGGGGATTATTCCGACATTAAAGCGATGGGGAGGGAAGGGGGGGGGGCACTAATGCAGCAGAATTATCTCTGTTTTCGATCTCGGCTTTGTCTTAGTGTGCGCAGGCGTTCGTGTAAATGCGTGTGCGTAGCGACTCCAGTACATTTGCTGCGTCCTGTAAGGCTGCGCACACTCTGGGGAGATTACAAGCGAATGTTTTCAGTATGAGCATGAATATTTTCAGAGTGAATATAAAGGGGGGGGAGAGTGCCGAAGGGTGAAAACCACTATGTGTGTGTGTTTGTGGGTGTCAAAGCAGAGACATAGTGTCCATAGTGCATTCAGGGAAAGTGTGATGCAGGCAGGGAGGCAGCCCCCATTCTCCTGAAGCACTTCAATGTTTTATTTATCAGGGGTGGCAAAGCAAGCGGTGTGTTTAACTCAACAACAACCGCAACAGCAGCAGAAATCTCAGCGTGCTTTCTCCCCGGCCCCCGACGAGCAGGGGGAACTTTTGTTTTAGAAATAATGTGCTGGAAAATGTCTGTCCTGTGATTCATTTCCCTCAATAAGCTGCAAATAGCTTAGTGGCAGCTGCTCCGGCATAACCTCCACCACAGAACAAACAAAGGGAAGGGAGGCAGGCAAAGTATTCTTTATTTCAAGAAATAACAACATCCCAGGTGACGTTCAAGGTAGCAAATGATTGATTTAGGCTTTATTCTGCAAACAATTTGATATAATTGTTATCAAGATTGCAGAAGATGTTATACAAAGCAATTATATGCTCACGGAGTAATTGCATTTCTCTATGCGTATTTGGATCTAATGAGAATTACAGCACTGATTGTGATTATTAACCCTATCATCCAGTTTATTAACTTCTCCTCTGATAGCCACCGAAACAGATAACCCAACTTGCATGGTAGAAAGAAGTCATTTACTTTATAATTAAAGGCAATTAGCGAATCAATTACGGCTCGATCAAACCTGATGGAAAAGAAAACAATATGGCAGGAGGCGCGACGGGCTGTATTTGCAGATAGGCGCCATTACGGTGCCATCAGACGTAAACTCTGATAATTGAACCAGGGGTTAAAGGAAAAAATCAATTTCTAATCATGGATTGTCATATCCCCAGTGTCCATGCTCGCGTGGCGCCTATTTTTCAAAATTTTCCTGCCACGGAGGGCACGATGCTGCCTTAAATTAAACTTGTAAATATTTGTCACTCTCAGGCCTTCGAATGTCACATGACAGAGCAGCCAGGAGAGATATACGGCACCCTATAGATATGAGCCATTTTTTTCAAAATCCATTACAAACAGGCCCAATCATTGAAAAAAAGGGCCCTTGAGTTTCAGCCTGCTGATATATGACCTTTAGTTCATCTTTAGTTCCTCCCTCCTCTGACTATTCAATCAGAGTAATTTTCTGATTAAATGAATTAGATCCCAGTTTCTCCCTTGCAGAATATGACATTTTAATGATGTAATTTTGTGCTTTTACAACCCTTGTTTATTCCCATCCTAAAATTCCTCCCTCTTGATATTAGTGTAATTAAAACTAAGAGTAAATAGAGTCACTAATCAGCGCAATTTTTCCTTGATGGCAGTCGGTACAAAGACGTTGGTTAAAGTCTTGCTTTTTTGACAGGCTGCAGGGCTGCGGCGTGATAAATGGATTAATGGAAAACACAACCCTGCGCTAACCCAAACCCAACACCGAACACCAAGTATGGCGTCCGCCAGCCTGTTTCTCATCACTCGGCGGTCAGCCCGGTCACTCATGTCTTTTGTCCGAAGCGAAATCTAAACCTTGAGCTTCTTTCGGCGAAGTCACAGCTCTCCTTTAACTCGGCGAGACATGCAACACAACAGATTTAACGATTCGAGCAGTGGCTGGAGTGAGGAGGGAAGAGCGGCGATGTGTTTTCAGCAGACGTGTCGAAAGAAGAGCAAAGCAAATGCACCGACACAACAATGTGGAAATATTGTTTTATACCTTACAGCTGCAGTAATAAATTTTTTCAACACACCCAGCAGTTGCAGAGCAGCATTAGCATCGATCCAATATTAGCACTCTTTTAGCTCAGGTTTTTGAAACATCTGGGTCCGTGGCTTCATGGTCACTGCTATGACACAAAAAACAGTTGGAGCTGTTGAAGAAGGGTCTTGTTCTAACTTTATATACTATTTGACTGTTTTCCCCAGTGGTACTAAACCCAGAGGTCAGGGGTCACAGGATAAATGTGTGGGAGTCGTTAGATGATTATTGAGGAGAGAAAGAAGAAAAAACAAACAAAATTAACAGTTTGAGGCTCATTTTATGTCAAGTTGGGCTACGCAACTTTTAAAAGAATAACACACTGAGTGATCTGCTTTTTTAAAAAAAGAATAATCTTTATAATGGATCTCAAGCAAAGACCTTTAGGAATCAGTTCAATCTTTGACATTGTATTTTTATTGTGAAAGATAATCACATAAGGATCTTCACTAACCATTCTTGTGAGGAAGTTACTTTTTAAAACCTGCTTACCCTGTCATCTAATAATCAGGGAACGATTGTGCTATTTATAGACCCTTTTTCTACACCCGAGGCCAACTCAAACTTTGGGATATTTACTGTTGCTGCAAGATGTTTCTGAAGAGGAAACA
>JAOXYL010000051.1:6751418-6764334 GCA_028564955.1 Terapon puta | reverse complement strand
AAAAATGGAGATATTCTCCCCCCCTTGTTGATTATTCTAATCGAACCCCCCCCCCCCCCTCCAACGCCCAACATCCACCACCACCGCCCTCCCTCCCCTCCCCTCTCTGGGATTTCACAGAGGCTTATCAGGAGGCAGGCTGGCTGGGAATCCGTCTTGCTTGGTAAGGTGTAGAGTCTCTGGGACACAACACCTTTCTGAAGCGCCACACAAAAGCCCCCAAGCGCTGCTGAGAGTGGCAGATATCACTGCACCCTGCAGCTCCACAATCACAAATACATACATTTAGTCACAAAATACAAGGGACTTTGCTGTTGGGCAGATAATGACACTGCCAATCCTGTGAAAATGCATGACTGAAGGGGGAGTAAAAATAACCAAGGTGACGGAAATGGGAAATATTGTCGGCGGAAAATAAACAAATATAGCGGTTTTTTTTTTTTTTTTTTTTTTTCCTCCCCTGCAGACGAATGATCTTCAAATATTGCACATGATTTGTAATGGAGTGCGGCGCGTGACTGGCCCGGGCGAGGTACGCTATTTATCTGCGTTGAATTGACACGGTTGAGCGAGGACACTCACGTCAGCTAACATAAATAACAAATGTTGTTTTACCGGGATAATAAGAGGAGGTGGGGGGGGAGGGGGAAAAAAAGAGAGAGAGAGAGATTGAGAAATGGTCTAAAAGGCGAAATGTACACAGACAGGCGGCCGCTATAGGCTGTCGACGGTCGGTCGAAAAAGGGAGGAGGAGCGTTTTGCTGAGACGGTAAAGCGGAGAATGGGACACGGTGAGTAATTGAAAACATCCCGGACAGGATGCGGTTACAAGGGAGATAGATTACACTTTGTTGAAAAGGACGTGAAGGAAACTAATGAGTCAGTATTTCGGTAATTGTCTCCAGCTAAGAATAAGCATCGACTGAGACGAGGCCAAGACGGCGGGCCCTCTCTTTAGGCGGCGTTTGGATCACTGTGTCACCAAACTCTAATTGCAAGGTGACCGCTCTGTTTGAGAAACCAGACAATAACGCGGCGACTCTGTGCAGCCTTTAATGAGCGAAGCTGCAGTAAACATACTTTTCTGCAGTAATTATTATTATGAGGGAGCCTTGAGGCAGATGTTCATCCTTTTTCTTTTACCGATTATGTTTGCCGCTGCTGTAGGTTCAATCAAATAAACTGTGAAAAGCATCAAAAGAGTGGCGCCGAGTTAGATGTGCTCTGTTTTTTTTCTCGCCGTTGTTGTTTAACGGCGGCGAATTTGCCGTTTATTTTGGTCGTCTCGAGCAAAACTCCTCGACAAACTTGCACATTTGCCGCCAAATGTTTTCCTCAAGAGGTAGCGGAGATCTGAGTCGGATGAAGACGTGCATGGGAAGGTGTTCGCTAACATGTCCGCCATCATAACTTTATGAGCTAATCCTACGTTGGCGTTTGGTTTTGCCTGGAAATGACCTGGAAAAGTATTTTGGATGATATTTTTACATAATTTTTCAGCCGTCAGCACCAGTGAGGTTGTTCCACTCGTTTGACGGTGGTTATGAGTTCAATGACCACATTTTGTTTCCCATAAATATTTTATCTTAAGCGATTGGGGATAAGGTTTTGCAAGTGTTTTCTAAGTCAGAGGATGTAAAAGAAATGTAATAATGCTGTGGGCCTTGTTTTTTTTTTTTTAAGATTATCCCACTTCTGATTTGCATTTCATCATTTTTATACAGTCCCTCATCATCACTCACATTTAATCTGCAATATACTCATTTCTTTTCATATGACCTATATTTTACTTCACACTATTTCACTATAGATTTAGATTAGTACACAGTGGAATGCCAAGGACAACATTTTTGAAAATTAATGTAGAGGGTTGGCTTCTTCTCTTTCTGATGAAAACATTTAGTCTTTAATAGTCCTTGCAGCGCTGTGTACATCAGGCCACCGCACACACATGTACGCGTAAATAGGACCTGTCCTTTTCGTTCTTAGGCAGATAAAAAGTCTCAAATCCATGACAACCAGTCTGACAAATGTGTCGTGACCATTTCGACCCCTCCGGCAGGAAGTATTGTAACAGAGTTTAGCCGCTTCCAGCAGCCTGTTCAACGGAAATCATAAGAAACTGTGATAAAAAAAAAGAAAAAAAAAGAAGAAGAAGAAGCCTAGCACTTTGCAGGGCAAATCAATTGATTTTTATGGTACCGGAGAGATAGATGAAGGGATGTGTGAGCCGAATGTGGATGCTGATGAATTGCCAGGGATTTTCACAACACCTGACAAGACCACGACTCCAGATTCACCACTTTCAATCCCCCCCACCCCCTCCGCCTCTGGCAGGAGAAATTGGTGAAGCAGGAGAGGAAAAAAAAAAAAAAAAAAAAAGAGTCCAGTGGTCAAAATGAAGAGATAAATCAGAGAGTGAAACAGTTCTAATAATGGAAGCTGCTTAAACGTCACCGGCTGAGAGCGGCCGCCATTAAACTTGATGATATCCTTACATGACAGATGAAATGGTGTGAAAAACAGCCTAAACCCTGCTGTCATAACCCTGTTAACACATCCCATCACCAGTTCGTCTCGCGCAAACAAGCGCTTTGAGAGGCCGGCGACCCCTGTAAAGTCCTCCAGATTTTCCCGTCCCCATTTTTTTTTCTCTGCAAACCGCAGGTATCGCGGCGCTTGTTAAAGAAGAATGACACGTCCTCGCTCCGAAAGGTCAAGGACGGCTCGGAGATCCAATCATCGGTGTCATATAGACAAAATTACAGCCATGACGGAGAGCAATATGTAGCATCCAGCTACATACCGTACGCTGTAATCCGCCGTGCCTTCTGCATAAACTTCAGTAACCTTCCCTAAAAAAAACCAAAAAAACAGTCAAAACTCATCAAAGTCACCGCGTTGGCCGAGGTGAAAGCGCGTAAGCAACTTTGAAGCGCGAGCAAATTAGCCATTCAAGACGTATGCAAAGGTCAACACTGGTTTCGGGAAGGGGGCGGTCAGCGTATGGCGTGATTCATGACCATCATTTGTGTTTGAAAAATTAATAGCGGGCGCCTGATAAATCACCGCCCACGCGCGCACCATCCTTTGACAAAAATCACTGAACTGCCATAATCTCCCGTGCCCTTTCCTGAATGGAGACACATGCTGACTGCAAGGTCAAGATGAATGAGAGAAACTTAAGCACTCCTCAGCGAAAGGAGGACGCAGACAAGGTGGTGTGTGTGTCGCTCAATAATGACATTTAATATCGACCACTTGTTGCCAATCTGAATGAGTCTCTTCTGAGCTGGAACCTTGAAGGGAGGCACAAATGTGCACTCTTTCGCCTGCTTGACCCAGAGAGTAAGAGAAGAACTGAAGTTTGGACTGGATGTGAAATATAAGCGCTTCATTACTCAAGACTTTCAAGTTGCAAAGAAACAGCAATTTCAGCACGTCTGGCCTCTGTAATGTGATGTATTTCCTGCTGGAAGAGGATATTGGATTTGGGGTTGTTCAGAACTCTATAATTTTCTAGTAGTTTCCTATTTCTGATAACAAAGTTGGTACAGAATTAGGTGACTATTGGAAGATACTCCTTGTTTGAGGAAATTAAAGTGATGCAATTCATATACATGTTTTTAAAAGTATGTATGTATTTTTGATTATGTGCACATAAGAGCAACTTTAACAGTGTTCAGCTTGTGACATGAAACCAGGAGAGAAACTCAACAAACGAATACAAATGACCTTATTAATAGTGAAAGAAAGTGTTTTGCCAGAATACAGTAACAGAAAATACAAATATAAAGTGTCTAAAGTAACAAATTAAGATAAGGAGTGCACAGGAGTTGCTGTGTAAAACAAGGCCTGAGGTTTAAAGCTGCACAAATCAAAATTTTCAAATTAAATATTGCAGAAAATGACAACACATGACATGGAATCGGATAGTGATAAACCAAAAGAAAAGTTGTGCATATTGTGCAAAATGTGCATTTTTAAGCTCCACCACCTGCTTTAGCGTCTTTTAGCTCACTGTTTTGCTCCCTCAGTGTTACTGTTTTGGTCCAGTCTCCTCACTTAAAAGATGTTTGCTTCCAGGGGTACAGCTACATATCAAAAAATAAACCCTGTGTGTGTCACCTGCCCGGCAGCAAACAGCTGGCAGTCCATGTTAACAACTAGCTAGAGGGGCATTTAGTGGCAGAAGAGCCAGATATTTTCTCCAGGAGCTGGTGCAGCCAAAAATATTGATAATAGGAGCATTAATATCTGACTTACTGCCCATTTGTCAGGTGGACAAACACAAAACTGAATAAATGCTAATGCTGCTCCTGTCTGCTGGATATGGAAATAGGCTGTTGTTTTTTTTAACAGCATACATCAATTTTATAAGGTGATAAAATGTCAGCTTGTTTCCGTTGCACTCAAGTGGCCATAAGAAAGATAAATTAGTTCATGTTTAAGGACTCATAAGTAATCACCCACCTCTTGGTCTTCTATAATATTCTCATATCTTGACACAGTATACTGTGTGTTTTTGTCCTGTGATGTCTCGGTCCCACAGCAATAATGGCAACTAATACAAGCTGCAAAGCCCTAAATTAATTCCAAGCAGAAAAATATATGAGTTTTACACTAATTTACTGGGTAAGGGGTGAATTACATTTTGTTATTGGTGTTTTCCAAGCGAGGTACAAAAAGCAATGTTTATACGGCTGTAGCATCGACCATATTTTCCCACACAGGCGCACGGCACAGTTGTGTGAATAAGGACTTTAAAGATCTGAAACAGACAGCTGTTCTGCATAGTCACTGACGCAGCAAAAAAAAAAAGAACGGGAGGAAATGCAAACACAGGTTTTCAAATGGCAAAGATGCGCTCGAGGCTCCGTGCCCAATGCTTCAAATCAGGTGGTGAGGGAATGCTTCCTTTGTAACAAAAGGCGAGTTATGTTCCATGCAATAGCAGCCAGAGGGCAATGTCCAGCACCGGAGCTCAATATCTGCTGTGTAACATGTGATTCCTCTATCTCCCTCTGAAAAAAAAACCCTCCTCACAGAGCCTCTGCCTTCACAGCAGATTAGACTTCAGTGGTGTTGATGCTGAGCCTGGACTCAATGCAATCTCCTCAATGCCAAAAGACATTTGATTATGGTTTAAAATATTGAAACAGCTTGAGGATTGCTTGGGTTATCTTACACAGCACCCGCAAAGTTGGAAACATCACTGGTGAGATAAGATAAATAAAGCGCCCCATGTGTTTTCTGCAACTATTTAAATGTAGTAAACTACTTCTTTGTCCAGATCTATTTTTTTTTCCACTTTAGCTGCCCCAAGGATTGTGCCAAATAATAAGAAATGAGCATAAATACACACATACTCGTTGGCTAATGTGCACCTGGAGTCTCTCCAAACCATATGCATATGCACGTGCGTGCGCTCGTGCACGTGGAAATGTTCATATTTATCTCTGTCTCTTTCTCTCTCACTCTTCCTCTGTTTCTAAAATAGGAATATCAGTGATGAGCAGTGCAGCTGGAGACAATAAACTGGTAGAAGAACCAATTACCAGCAGGTGACAAGCTGGTGGTTCAGGGCTTTCAACATGTCATTATCTGCACATCGACATTTCCAAGAGCCCTGACAGGCCATTTCTGAGGCTGCCATGGCAAGCCACCATGATAAACCCGGGGAGGAGGAAAGGGGGGAAGAAAAACCGAGAGCCCGGAGTGAGAGAGTGTCTTCTTACACACTCGTTCACTCACTTCCACACACACATGCGGCATGCAGCTGCACACACACACGGACAGAAAAGAGAACTTATTTTCCTCTGATTAATTCTACATACACACACACGTAGATATACATACAAATATCTCCCATCCTCCTCCGCCCTCCCCAGAGTTGGAGAGCCGCTCAAAGATTATTCTCTTTATATGTGAAATGGTAATTGTATTTCTCTAATCTAATCCCATTAGAACCCCGTACCTCCTCTGCAAACTGCCCCGAGGCAATTACACGAAATGTCAATGAATTAAGTAATAGCTTGGTGCCAAGCCAGGGGTGCTCACCGTTGATCACGGCTGTCAGCAGAAAAACGCATCTGTCAACAGCAACTGTGTACGCGCCCCACACACACACGCACACACACACACACACGCAGTCGGCGGTGTTGTTCCACGAACCATTTAACCTCGCTGTAGGACACACACACTCGCACATTGTTGGCACTCTACAACCCGTTTAACTCCCGTCCAGAGCGCGCGAGCACGCCCGCACACACACACACACACACACACACAAAGGAGGAGGAAAATGCAGGCGGTAAAGCCGGGCACGTTGCTCTTTGTGTGTCCCCCCCGTCCCAGGGTTACGCTGGCTTCCTCTACGTTACAGATAAGACACCAAACAGGGCAAAATATTGTCTGGATTTGTTTAGCTGCAGGTCTGGAATACCAATGCAGGTAATCTGTTTGTAACCACTGTATACAATATGGCGTGACAGCTACTTTACACGAGCATTTGCACATAGATCATGCTTTACTAAGCGCCCGGCCGGATGGAGGAGGCTGTGTGTAAATGATAGAAAGTGATTGTGAGGTACTAACTGGAGTCTGACTGAAAGCGTGTCCACCTGAAAATGAAAGCGAGTGACTTTTAAAGCTGCAATTAGGTCATTTCTGTCCATTACAGGGCAGAATGTACCGGTTTTATGTAACAGGACAAGATCTTAACACTTAATATGTGACCATACAATACAAACTGGGCAAATTACACCTTCTGTATGTTCAGATTTCAACCACTCTATTCATATCAGCCAAACAACTTCCTTAATTTACCTGTTAAAGTAATGATAAAGCAAGACTGCAGTACACATTTACAGTAAATGAATAGTTTTAAATGCATCCACCAACAGGCTTGTGGTGTTACAGGAAGGCAAATTAGGCTTAAATGTTTTAAAAGAGGATGAATTTTGTTATAATAGTGTTGCTTATTATCAGTATTTTTAGCCCTTGGTCACATCACAGTAAACATGCAGCACTCCCTGCAGTAGCAAACACCATAACAACCAGCGAATCCGCCCCCAGCACACAACCTGAAAAATTCTGCCTCACGTGTGATCAGATTCATGAAGCGCTCGTTCGGGGAGGCAGGTTTTTTTTTTTTTGGCATCGGTAGCGCTCTCCCTTCGCTTTTGCAAATGCATGAGACTGTGACGGGCAGCTGCTCTGAAAAACAGCCAAACGGGTCCAAAGGAAAGCGAACGCAGGGACGTATAGTTTCGGAGACGTATAGTTCACGGAGAGACAAACCGGATGCAGAAGGTGCCCGCGGTCGCCATTAGCCGCTTTGTGATTCTTCTCCTGCTAATTCCTCTGCGCTCTCTGCCTTTCAGACACCTCGCTTTTATTGCGGCGTGCAGTTATTTTAAAATTATTTCAGCGGTGCCAGCCAACTCCTGCTCCGAGCGCGCACGCATCCCTCTGCCCTGCTTCGCTTCGCTTTGCTTTCCCCGACACGCACTCACTCGTCAGCTCGGAAAAGCAACTCCCCCCCGCCCCCCGAGGTAACCCCGACATTCCCCGTCACCTGACCTCCCCCCTCCGCCCACCCGCTCACCTGTCTCCACTTCCTGCAGCAGCTCTTGCGGCACCGACGCCGTCCCAGCTCGGCCCGCGCGGCTTTTTCTTTCCAGCCATCTGTTCCGCCTGCGTGACCCTCCACCCACCCATCGCACTCCCGACCCCGCGCTTGACCCCTTCGCGGACAACTTTTCCTCCGCTCGCCTGGTTTTTGACTTTCGCCTGTTTTATTTTTCGGGAGCGGATCGTGAACTCTGACTCATCCGCGCAAACAGAGCCCTCTCGCTGAGACCTTCACAATTAATCCCAACGTCGAGCTTCAGGTGAAACGTGTTCATCCAGAGGTACCCATTCGACAGTAAACGTGGAGGAATCTCAGAGTTTCTGCCGGGTTTCGGGTATGAAATTGAGTTAGCGCCTCTGAGGTGGGGGAAAAAAATAGCCCCTTTTTTTTTTTTTTTTTTTTTAGCCAGCAGGATGCCTCTACTCGAGCACAGACGCTGTCACTATTCATGAAAGTCCGACTTGGGCAAAGAGGAACAGAGGGAAGGAGAAAACAGCAAGCAGTGCAGATTCAAATGGCAAACTTTTTAAAAATCACTTTTGAATCTTTAGGAGGTGAGAGAGGGGAAGTCCTGATGTTCTCTTCCTCGCACTTTACGTGATTCTTAGTTTCACTTTGCTTCTTATTTCTCAGGGAAATAAAACAGCCTCTTGTTTTGAAGTTTAAAGTTTAAGCTTATGCATATGAGTTGTGCTTACATATCATTTCATTGCATTATGCACTGGACACAAATGGACAAAATGAAGGAAAGCAGTGAGTAATAAATATATAGAAACTGAAATCAGAATCTGAAAACTCACCAGGATGAGTGACGGCTGTTTGGGCAGAGCTTTG
Organism: Terapon puta; assembly: GCA_028564955.1. NCBI lineage: Eukaryota > Metazoa > Chordata > Actinopteri > Centrarchiformes > Terapontidae > Terapon > Terapon puta. Next base: position 6,755,864 of record JAOXYL010000051.1, on the reverse strand, counting down.
GCAAATGCAGGCCGCAAAAGGTTGTTGCGCCAAGAGCCTCCGGGCCAAACGTTGCGTCCTGTAGCTATAAATAGGTAATACGATATGGGATGAATCAAATCCCAGCCAATGTAGCTTTGCAACAGCCCCCTAATTGTTTTGTGGGGACAACAACAAAGTCAAGGTTACTCACCGGCTTCAGATTACCTTCCTTGCCGTGCCATCGCTGCCACTTTATTTACAGTCTGCAGGCCCGGTAATGTGTTCAAATAATGATAAATACAGGATGTACCTCGGTGATGAGTGGGGGAAAAAAAAAAAGTTTTAGTTTTGCCTCTCAGCTAGACCGCTCGTGTCCAGGATGAGCATTTAATTTGCCTTTCTGGCTCATTTGTCCCGTTTTCCTGGTCGTCAGCTAATTTTTGGCAGCGGCCTCAGCAGAGGATTTGCTGTTTAACGCACATTGTTTATCATGTCTGCAATAATGCGTCTTTGCCTCTCTTTTTTTTTTTTTTTTCTGTAATCACAGCGAAAGCGCGGAGGAGCACAGGCGACACCATTTCCTGCCCAGTGGCACCATCTGGCTGCGGAGGATTCTCTTAATTCAGCTCCTTATCCACCCCGCTTACCTCCTGCTCATTCCTCTCACCATTTCTCTAAGAGCGTCCTCCCCGGTCATTTCTCTGGCTTCATAAACATCCTCAGACAGCACTGTGGTGTGGTCCCCCCCCCCTCCTCACCCCTCTCTCTATTGCTCTCTGTCTCTCCCACTTTCTTCCCCATACTTTCACTGCACGCCTCTCCCTCGGTGTTCCTCTCCCTCCCTCGCTCTTCCCTTTTTTCCCCCTCCATCTCTGTGTTCGTCGCTGACAGCTCCGCTCCTCAGGAGCACTGAGGGGAGCAGAGAAAACAAAGATTTGGTTCAGTGGCTCTGATCTTGATTTTCTGCAGATTGGATGGAAGATTAGGAGGAGCTTTTATTCATACACCACACAATCACTTCCCCCTGCAACTGCAAACCCTGACTGCAGACCACAGGGGTTGCAGCTATCAGCACAAATGTGCCATCTGTGACGAGGCGCCTCCGTGTTTTCTACCTAAAACCACGACGAGTCGGGGAACACAATGTGCTGAACGCGGGTCCCAGTGAAACTGACGTGCGGTGCGGGATGGGAAAGAGAGTGAAAGGGAAGGCGCGGCGTGACGCCCGTGAGCCTGAAGTGTCCCATCACAACAGGAAATGAGGAAATGAATCAATCCTGGTGTCGCAGCTTTGTGTTTGCTTGAGCTTCATGGCCTTAATTCGAATAATAATAATTGAAGCCAGCAGTTCGTTTTGACTCCCACCAGGTAAAGAGTGAAATCGTGGATCGGCAGCCGCGGCCCTCGACAAAGGCGAGTGAAGGGTTAACGCTCGCAGGGATCTACCAGCGCTCATTCTCCTGCAGCGAGCTCCACACTGAGAAGATGAAGTGGAGGAATAAAGGGAGCTCAGAGAACTCAGCAGCGATCTGGAGCTTTGAAGGGGGGAAAAGGCAGGTCGTGACAAACAGGGTTTTCACAGGGCGAAACGTGAGGGAGATAATTCGATATTTAGGTGTGAAAACTTCGAGCAGGTTGTGGTTGTGGTCGGTGCAGCAGACCGGACGCACTTTGCCTGAATTTTAAACCAATGGCGGTGCTCCCTGGCTGCTCGCGTGTGATTGGTGGAGGCTCGAGTGGGCGCAGCGAGCAGAAAACGGGCAAACCCGGCGGGCTTCCGGCGAGCCTGATTTCAATTACGGCGCTCTGCCATCTCCGCAGCCATTGATCATGTCTCTGCGTGAGCCCCGCTTTACTCACCACATTTACTGGAAGTTTCACTTTAAACTTTTCACAGGTGGCACGAAAATCACCCCACGACAGGTTTTTTTTTTTCCCTTTCCTTTCCTCTTTTTTTTTTTTTCCAGCCGAAAACAGCGCGAGCGAGAGGGAGGAAAAGACAAGGAGAGAAAGCAGGCGCTCATCAGGCAGGGCTTTCAGCGCCTCCTCTTTCATCTCTCCGGCTTTATTTCTGCTTTGATTTTAGATTCTCGAACACCGTCTCACATTCTCAAGAGCTGGAGATTCCTTAGCCTTGGTGGGCAAGATTACAGCAATGAAATTGTGTCTCGTAACAGAGGAAATGTAACTACTTGTTCACCTAAAAGGGTCAAAGCGAAGGAGGTGAAGTGCAAGTCAGAAGAGCTTTAAGAAAAGTAGTTTGCAGCTGGGTGGGTGGGGTGGGGCGGAAAAACATACTTCACAAGTAAAGGTGTCTTTTAGCGTTTTAACCAGGCAAGCAGCATAAATGCTAAATGACTAATAAGCAGAGTTGGTTTCTCAGAGTTGGTGAGATGTTTTACCATGAAACTTTTGTCTTTTAAATTCTGAACTAACCTTTTCCTTTGGGTCATCATAAGAATAATTTTTGTGCAAATGACTAAATATCTGCAAAACTAACGGCATCCCCCATCAGTTTTGGAAGTTTTGTGCTTTTAGAGCTAATAAACACGTCTGCCTGCTAACACCCTTTAACCTAACATGGTGACCATGACACCTGACAAACATCAGCACATTACCATTGTAACTGTGAGCAATTTGCATGCTGACAATCTGTTTAAATGTCTTTGCTCACATCAGCAGCCTCTTCTGTTGTGTGTGGAGCCACTTGTTCCACTTGCAACAGGTCCCTTAACTGTCACCTGCAAAGCCGTTACAACAGTGACACGGGCAGTTTTAATATTGGCATGAAGTAATAAAGTGAATAAGGGAGTAAATGCTCCAGCCTTGTCAAGCAAGCAGCTACCTGCTGTGTTTTTCGGGGGGCGCCCAGCGTGGCGCTTCCCTGAAAAACCACAATCCGTTTTCCAAAGCACTTGAGAAGTCGAACCCCTTCCGATTGTGAGGCGAGGCACACGCCGCACGGTAATCTCGGTGTTGTAACAAAGAAAATGGACAGACAGTTTCTGATCCAGACGGAAAACGCTGGAGGCGTTTACAGATAGATGAAAAATAAATGGAATGAAGTCAAAGCAACTGTGTAGTAAAGGCGTGCCAACTGCCTTCCTAGCACCATGTGAGGAGAAAGAAAATGATAATGCTCAAATTTTGTTCTTTTCTTCTTTTTTTTCAAGGCCTTGGCATGGGTTACCCCCTGTATCTCCAGCTTTCATCATTTCTAAATAACAGCATCGGCGTCCCATTTCTTATTTAATTTACTGCGCTCGGGCTCGCTGACTTCGACGCAGCGGCACTTGGGTATGCACATAAAAAATGCACCCAACTCATAATCCCCCCCGAGTGCTCGCGTGACATGATATTAACAATATAATATATTTGACTTTGAAAATCAAATTACATAGGCTTTTCACATAAATATACATTCGCATCAGTGGCAGTTTGGGGAAAGAAGAAATGGGTCATTTACATTTGCTGTATTGATTTCCCCAAAAGTGCCCTGGCAGCAGATCAACCTCCAGCGCCACTTGTAGAGAAGAAGAAGAAGAAGAAGAAGAGGACTGTTTTTCACCCTTGCTTTTATTTCATTATGAATTCAGCATTTTTATCCAATTGGGAGGCAGAAATTTCAGCAGTTCAGAAGTGATTCTGGGAAGTCAGTCATCTCCCAATCCTCCTCCCCCACCCCCCCCTCCCCGGCCTCCCGCCCTCCTCCCCCCCTCCTCCCCCCGACTCCCTCTCCTTCCTGGCAGTAATTGTGTCCAGGGCTAATAGGTGCTTACATTAGCGCGTCGATACATTATTCATGAAAACTTTTTTCAGGATGCACTGTACACAGTCTCATGAACTCACCGTAACATATGCCTCCAAATTGCACCTGCGTTTGATTAACAGATGGCGCGGCCTGTCGAGAAGTGAGCGATCGAGCAGGTAAGACGGCCCGAGAAGCATCGACTTGACGGTGGTGAGCGCCAAGTCTCCGGCCGGCGAGCGTATTTACTCCGCCTCCGTCCGCAACGCGCCCGTTTTTTTTTCCGCGCAGCCTTCCTGTCCGGGCCCGCTCATCCGCCCGCGACACGTCTGACCTCGGTGTCCTCTCCGCCTGGCACCGAGACGAGAACCCTGTCTAATCACACTGAGCCATGCCTCAGCTCCTGCAGGATTTGGCTCGCCACCACCCCGACAATTTTTGACTCCGCATGGCCCTTCTGCGGCCCGACAGCTAAATACCAACACATGCTGCTATCAATGGCGTTAAATGCCAATTACATGCCCTCCCCCAGACTTTACTGGCAATTAATGGCGCCCAAGCAAAGCTGTCCTGTTACAATTTTAATTGATGTATGCACTGTCCCGTTGCCGCTGTTGTTTGTAACCTTGCGGCATGAAGTGAAAGTTGAAGTCAGACTCATATGAACTCAGATTATTCATGTGGGGCATTAGACACATTCATTTACTTACAAAATGACACTTTTGCTAACAGTTTGG
>JAOXYL010000051.1:6649541-6666689 GCA_028564955.1 Terapon puta | reverse complement strand
ACTACGGTGACCAGATTCCTGAAATAAGATAAAACTTTTTACAGCAGCTCAGTAGAAAGAAAACTATGAAAAGAAGTATTAAAAAATTGCAATAAAAAGAAAATGGCAAAAATACGCTATACATTTAAACACACTCCATATGTCCCACCATACATATGTGTGTGTGTGTGTGTGTGTATATATATATACACATATATATATATAGATAGATAGATAGATTGTTAGATATAGCTGGATAATTAGTTCCCTGGCCAATATATCAGTAAATATAAATAACACATATGTCACAGGAGTTTTCTATATAAATAGCATTAGAAAGTAGAAGAAGAGCAGTCCCACATGTCAGCCAACACAAGTGCACAGTGATCGAGACGTCACCCTGGTAGATTCTGTTTCCTGCTCTTTTTTTGTCATGTAAAATATTATTTTAATGCACAGTAATAAAACACACACAGTTAAAAATAAAAAAAACGTCAAAAACAGGGACTAAATGACAGTAACGAACCAATAAGACTGTGTGTGATTGTGTGTGTTTGTACTGTGCTGATAAAACCCTGATGTTTAGCAGGTAATTACTCACACAGCTAATGAGAGCGTCATGAGTTTTTCTATAAATATTGGACAAATGGACACTTTGGCTGCATGAAAAGTCTGGGGAGCAGCAAAGATATGAGGACTAATCTTTTTGGCAGCATGATTTTTTTGTTTTTTGACAGCACATCAAATAGACGCGTCAACATTAAAGTTCTGGTTGGATATTTTTCCTCTAGCGAAGACATTTGTTTTATATTTTTTTCAGTTTAGAAGGAGCAGCCGGCACATAACAGCACATCAACAACAGCAGGAAATGTGGAAGCAGAGAGAAAAAAAAATAAAAACCTCCTCTATGTACTGTACATCGTGACAGGAACGCTTTTCTCTTCAGTCAGTGAGCCTAAAATAACAGCTGCTCCAATGTGCGGTCTCTGATATGAAAACAATCAATTTGCCTACACTGGAATAAAAGTTCAAGGGAAGTTTGAACACAAGCAAATTTACTGTGATAGATTATCCAGCTCGGGAAATTCAAAAGCTGCGGCAGTAGCAGCGTGAAGAGGCATCAAGCGGTTTCTTCCGAGGGGGAAGGAAACAAACCCTGATTTCTCCGACTCCGCTGACGGCGTGAAGGAAAACTGGAAACCGCGACGACTTGCAAAGGCATCAATATTACCCTTGTTATCCTTTAGTGGCGTTGCAGGTGATTGACACAAGCGGACGGCGGAGCGGCCTTTCGGTTCGACAGACTGGGATAAAAAATACATAAAATACATCACACGGCGTCACCACCTTCACCTGCACGTCGAATAAAAAAAAAACAAACACAGGCACAGTATATACAGCACACGCCGAGCTCATTTCATGGCAGAGCGGAGGCCCATCTGTGTGGCACAGCCGGCCGCTCACCTCGGCGGATGGATGGATGGATGGCGGCGCGAGGGCGGCATTGTGCTCCATTGACGGAGGAATTGATTAGGCTCGCTCGGATGGCCGCGCCGCTTCTCGCTCGGGCGGCGGCGGACGTCCGATGGAGGCGTGCGACAGGGATGAGCTGGCACTGAAGAGGGATGTCGGGGGGCTGGACGGACAGATGGGTCCAGATTGATAGAAGTGATAGATGAAGTCTTTATTATGCTTTTCTCTGTATTCGTCAAACGCATCGCTTTGCATCACCTTTTTCATCACAATCTATGATTCCCTGATTTCTAACAGTAACCCTGCAGGGCCTGAACCAGGAAGTGATTGCTAGAAATGTTGTATTTTCGGACATTTTGATTGTATACATCAGATTTTTCAGCAGAAATAAAATGTCACACTTAAAATAATTAAAGAATTAAGGCCTGCTTACACCAGAAGTTAAAATTTTTACTTTCATTTCAAGAAAATAATAGCGTTTAGCGAATTTCGTTCTTAAGGTCAAAGAAAACACAAACAAATTTTCATATTTAGTTCACCTTTGCTAAACGCTAATGATTAATTATTTAAAGAGGAAGTTACGCAGCTGTTGTTGGATCAAATTGAACCTATTGTTGGAGTATGTACTGCTTTTTAAGAGAGGGATGAAGAATAAACTTGTCCATTAGCAAACTAGCCCTTTTTTGCTAACTGAGGGCTAACATGCAGTTAGCAAGCTCGTCCGCTCTGTAAGCTTTTTCTCAGTCCTCAGTACCTCTTTATTCGAAAAAATGATCTTATTCCAAGACTAAAAAAGAAAGGCCCTTCCGCAGTGTTGACCGAATAACACCGGGATATTCGTAGCTACAGGTTAGCGGTTAGCTCGCCACCTCCAGCTAGCACCGCGAGTAGTCACGCCACCACCCAGCCAAATGTTTTGTGAAGGTGTTTCGATTTCCTTCGTCGTGCCAACTGTGCGGCTATAAAGGAGAACACAGTAATAAAAAAAAACATCCAAAAAGAAGAAAAGAGGAAGAAAAGATCCTGAGATCGGCGGTCGGGTTGATGTAAAACGCGCATGCAAAGAGCGTCGTGGGTGTCAAATTAAAAAACGCGATAAACCTTCAGTGCTCCTCGGCTCCACGAGGCCTCTCCGCCGAGGGAAGTCCTGCCAAATATATTCCCTCAGTTAGCGCTTTGATGGGGGGGCGAATCTCACACAGGTGTTTTCGATTGGGTTGCGATGCGGCGGATGCGAAGGCCAAGACGTACCGTGTGATTCAGTCTTTTCATCCCGGTCCCAGTGACCCCCCCACCCCACCCTCCTCACGCTCTGCACGGAGGCATCTGCATTTGTTAGAGCTCTCTGTTCATTTATCTGGCTTTTTCTTCCAACAAATCCTGAACCTGACTGCATCCACAAGGGGGCTTTTGCGAGCGACGTACTCTTAAAAGTCTTCATGAAATCGATGCATTTTCCACATTGTGCTTTTTCTTTTCTGCATCGTAATTTGTCATTTTCCAGCAGCACATCTTTATTAATACAGCGTGATTATGATTACTGTTGTGGTGCATGTTATGAGGCAGATCGCTGCTTTGACATTTTATTACTCTTCTCTCGTGGGAGAAAAAAAACTAATGAATGCAATGTTTTGTTTCCCAAGCAAGGATTCACCTGTCGGGAATGTGAACTAATGTATCACTAAATTATATACAGTTAATCCAGGTAACATAAGTCATTTATAGCAGCTGAATTTTAAGGACGTAAAGTCTCTAAAAAAAATTCTCATTTCCCATTCAGACTCACACTTTCGAGAAACCCAAATTCGCCGCACGTCATTTAAATTCAGCTGCCTGGTGCCTCGAGTTTCAACTCTACGTGGCAGTCAAACATTGTTCCTTAAGATGAATGTTCTGTTTGTTCGATTATTTTCAATATGCTCTTTTCCCCTGTATAGTATTCTGTGTGTTCTTCAGTCACTCTTCTTTTTTGCTGGTGCATCGACCCATTTTCCCCGACAGGGATCATTAAAGTTTCATCTAATCTTAATAAATTGTTACTCCTAATAGAAAGATGGGGATTATGGATGGAAAAAATGGAGCAGCTGCTCACAAAACGTCTGCAGAGGATCCTTGAACTGAAGTCAAGCACCTCCCCTGTCTACGGGCTGCGCATAGTGAATGGAGAATGGATTTCCATCTCTGACTTTATCCTTTTTACTGTCTGCTTTTGTGTCGTTTGATTGAAGGTAGCATAGTTTCGGGGGCTGAAAGAAAGCGTCGTGTCACACAGACGTCTCTACTCCCAGCGCGGAGTGAAAGAAGAGTTTTAATAAACATACTGGGAGCAACGAGGAAGGTGCGGCTCTTATTCCTCTGCTTTTTCATTCGCGTTTTTTTTATCCATTTGTCTGCGCCTCCTCTCGCCCCGGCGTGAACGAGCGTCTCTTCTCATGTTAAATGAGGTTAAATATCTAAATGCAATCACAAGCTCCACGTATGTAAACATGTTTCATCACTTCCTCCTGAGTGATGATAATTTGCTCACCTTTGTGTACATCGCTCGCTGTTTTCATTTCAGCGATTAGACGCCTCCCAACCTGTTGACTGAGGAGACCCTGCTTTGCTTTTCCACATGTTCCCTGACAAGAAAGAAAGAGGAAAGGTGGGACGAACACGCTGTAGCCTTTTCAGTGTGACCAGAGGAGCGGGGCGGAGCGCGAAGACAAAGAGGGTCAGTGACAAAAAAGCAACGGAGCGGAGCCGGCCTGCTGACAACGGCGAAGACAGCGCACACAGACACCTGCGGGACACGCCGGCGTGTCATGAACGCTCCTACGATGCACAGAAACGACAGCCAGGTCACGGCGAGCTGCATTTATCACACGCGCGCCCATTCGGTCCTGCAAAACGGCGTAATTATATTAAAAATCGGAGGAATAAGTTGAAAGTCACATATCAAAATGTGCAATTTATTACATGGAAATAACAGCTGACATAAGAGGAGGTGATGTCAGGCCGTTAGCATGCACCATTGTGTTTATGTATGCACACCTGATGATGACTTGTGATCTTTTTGATGAGAAAATATGCATATTAATGAGCAAGGAGTCAGTGCAGTTGTGAGGGAGGATGTCATGTCATTGAATTCAGCTAAAGTCAGCTGTATTAGCACTATATCATCATTATTTCACTGTCTCTTAAAGGCAAATAAAACTCACGAAGTGCACATTTCACAGCCTTTTGTCAACGTGCACGTTATATTGGATTTGTCTTCCACAAAATGTCTTCTATCACTGTCCTCAATTTAGCAATAAAATATGCAAAAACTGTCGTTCCCAGTCAGCAACGTTTGGCTTCAAATGAGAGGAGAAAGTAAGAAGTTGACGAATGTGTGGTGGCTTCATCACTCAGAGGTGTTAACCTGCCTCCCCGTCGCTGCCACCACCAATGTAAAGAATCTGCATCAATCTGAAGACGTAACTTAAATAAGGGTTTTTCATCGCACTGAGTGGTGTCCATAGCAACAAGCATCATTAGCTTCCCCGGGAAGGTGGAGGATGAACTGTATACTGAACTATACATAGAGAGCAGGTTACGATGCTGTGAATTTTCAAATGTGCGTTTTCTTTTTTTTTTTGCTCGCTAATTTGGCGTTTGTTAATTGGCTCGTCTGGAGTGCAGCATGGATTCTCCTGTCACATCCGAACGCAGCGTGCACTTAAACTCACACAGGCCTGTCACATTTCAGCCCACCATGTTTTTTTTTTTTGTTGTTTTTTTTTTTTTTATCTCCACCCCTGTTCCTTCTCTGCAAAAGTGCGTCTGAAAAATGATCTCGGCACAGGCGGCGAGCGCGATCCAACAGCGCCACGAGCCCTGCATGCAAATACGAAGATTGCTTATTATCCAGACGGCGTTTCTGGCCGCACAAAAAGCAGCTGTAAATAGGGTCTGACCGCATTAATCGCCACGTACGAATCTGAAACCCTCGCGGACGTACACGTGTGAGCGCTCGTCACCTTCCTCTGCACACGACGGCGCTCAGATCTTCTTTCAGCCGAGCCGGGGAGAGAGAAGCCGAGCCCTCCTAAGTAAATTCTCGGTGTCAGACGCCGGCTGGGTGCAATAAATCCAACCAGGCCGGCATGGGTGGGAGGCGCGGGCGAACCCGGGAGGTAATTTGTGGCCAAAAAAAAAAGGGGCATTTTTCCTAGCCGCTCATAAACTAAGACGCCGGGCCTGGCACACTAATCCGCGCGCCGCCGAACTCTCCCCTCGCCAGCCGAGGGGTTGACACCGCCTTCGATCATGCGTAAACCCGTTGCAAGGGGACGCGCCGCCATTTATTTCCCATGATCCCGTGGGAGGCTGCAGGAAGGGAGGGCCGAGATGTGAAAGCGGGATCACACAGAATATTATGACCTCCTTCTCTCACCTCCAGTCTTGTGTTTTTGAAAGGTGGATGGGAGCAATGGTGTGTGTGCGTGTGTGTGCGTGCGAACATGTGTAAGACAGAGAAGGAGAGGAAGAAGAAGAGGAGCTTTGATTATGGGCAGCGTGTGCGAGATAGTAGCAAAGAGGGAGATTGTGTGGGAGGGATGTCAGTTGGAAGCGGCAGAGAAAGCAGTGGAAGGCAGTTTTTCTCATGAATCTTTAACACGTTCACACACAACCAAGTATTTAATTTTACAGCAGCGCAAATGAGAGAGAGGGAGAGAAGTGACACCCGTATCTCCTGGCTCCTGTCTGCATATGTGTGTGTGTGTGTGTTTGTAGAAAGAGGCAAGGGCACATGCAACAGCGCATGTTTATGCATGCAGGTTGCACTTGTGTTTGTACCCGTGTTTAAAGAACACAAACACACACATCCTGTGCAGAGGGGTCCTTGTAGGCAAACATATGCACCCCTTCGGTCAGCGTTATTACCACCTAATAGCTTGGTGGCTGTGGATTTATAGTCATGTGCTACTCTGTCTGTGCAGCCCGTCCCTTCATGGATCAATGCATTAAAGCCCGCTGCTTTGAATACCAAACAAGGCTTTGGCTTGCACCTCCAGCGCCGCCGCGCCGAACAGATTGCACGTGGTCACTCTCCTCGGCCGCACACCAATCGCCTCCCACAGCAATGCCCGCCCCCCTCCACCACCTCCCTCCGAGCAGCCCCCGAGAACCACTGTGGTGCTATTTAATAGCGGCCCCAGCCGTCCTCTCTTGGCGCAGCCCGCCGCCTGCTGAGGCTCGGTAAGCAGCGCTCCCCGCGCTCCCACATGCAAAATTTATGACTGCAGCGAAACACAAAAGAAGAGCCGGGATCCAGTTCTGTCTCACAGAGCAGATATAGGTTTTCAAATCCCATACTCCTATACCCCGAGACATTGTTCGGCTGTGTGACAGTGGCAGGAGGAGTGAGGGGAGAGGGAGAGAGGGAAAGATTAAAGTGTTCCTGTCTAGCACGTGTCTATTTTCATCCCGCTCTGCAGAGTATAAGAGTTTCTTTCTTATTACAGTTGGAAGAGGGGAGCTCACTCCCGAGCACAACTGGGCTGCCTCTCGTCTTGCCGCGTACCCCAGAGGAAGGCACTCGCGTCGTACCTACGCCGCGCACAGGCGGAGGCGGGGCCCATTTTTCCTGGCGCCATGAAAGCAGGGCGAGCAGTGAGCCGACTATCTGAGGAAACACTGATTCACACACGAGGCTGGAGGAGAATGTTAAACCTGAATCTTACGAGCTTTACTAGCTGCCTTTTTGCTTTTTTTTTTTGTTTTTCTATTACTGCTCAGATCATTATCCGCTGCGACTGCATTTGTGAACAGAAACACACAAGAAAAGATACTTAAAAATATAATTTCTTCAATCGAGCCAAGCTTTAATGGAGGATCAGGGACTAAATGATGCAGTGTTTGAAGATGCACTTAATTATTTACGCTTATTATAATAATTAATTTTATCCAGACAAATTTTCATTGATTACCACATCTTCAAACAACAAGATGAGGCTGATCGGTGAGACAAAGTGTCTATTCTCCATCGGCATCAGTGACCCCACATGCGCTGTAAAGATCTCCTATTTAGATAAAGGTCGGAGTGAAATTTCCGCAATAAAAATGTATTATATATTGGACATATCAGCCATCAAATCCCAGCTATAAAAACACTGAACCAAACACTAACAGCTGACATTAAATCATAAGTCAGTGCCGGCTGAAAAGCGTGGCAGATGGTAAATAAAGTTTGAAGGCTTTTTAAAGTAACGGCCGACTCGTATCACACACACACACACACACACACACACACACACTCTCTGCTTTACCTTTCGGAGACCACTGAATTTAAGGTCAGTCATTACATGCTTGACCTCTGCCGCGCGTCGTCACTTCTTCCAACACTCCCGCGCTCATTAATCTGTGTTGTAAAATGTCATTTGGTCTTCCCCTTGTGTTGCTGTTCGGCGGGAAAGCAGCGATAAGACAGACAACGTGGGTGGACGGGCAGGTAATAACTTGCCGGGAGTTTGCGGTGTCTCATGTTTGCCACTGTGCTGCACAATTGATTGGCCTTAATGATAGTTTCAAAGGCAGGAAGCTGAAAGGAAACAAAGTTGAAGAAACAAAGCCGTCCTGATGGACCTCTGCACAGTCAGAGGGTCTGTCAGCAAATCGAAAATATTTGTTCTCTTTTCGCCATCAGCGTCTATTGAAGTTGGCGGCTCAGGTTTTATATTCGGGGTAAAAAGGTGGACAGGAGAGCTTCAGATTGTTCCGCAGGTGAAATAAAACAAATCATCGTCCCTTTGCGTCTCTCCTCTAAAGCTGGGCAGCTTGTGTTTAATTGGCATGTGTTGCGTGGTCGAATCAAAGACTTCAGCTCACGCTGAGTGGATCAGTCGGCCCATCACTTCTGAATGTTCGTTTTATTCAAACAAGGTGGCTGCACAGACAAAAAAAGTTGAGAAATTCAACTTGAATTTTAAAAGAGAAGGGCAAAATCCAATGCTGGAAAAATAACTACAAGTCTGAGTTTGACACGTAACATATAAAATACTGCTTCAACTTCAAAAACAAGCTCACTGCAGCTCATCTGAGCAGCCATGTTGGAAATCGAAACAGCTCAAACTGCAAAAACCACTTTGTTGACCATGCAGATAGTTAATCCAGGTGCTGCAACGCCCCTAAAACTGAGCGTCAAACTACAGTGTACCTGCCCGAAACACAATTTCAAAACATGTCGGGAGCCAACGAGTCTTAGGTCTCCAGGTCTCATAGGTGCCCACATCTACAAAACTAAAATAACTATGACATCGCTGTAAGTTTCTCCTTTCTTATGTTTCTAAATATATAAAATATAATTTTTTTCAATATAACATGTCATATTGTGTACTTTTTTATGCAGACTGGTCATGTGACATGGATATTTGTGGTTCAGGTTATTCACATAAACCTCTATTATAAAGATGTCTCACAGGTGGATGGTGAAATATTAATGCCACTCATATTTACATTTAAATGTTAACCAGGAAAGTGCATGGGGGAAATCTCGGCACGAGCGTGGATATTAAACCTCGGGACTATTATTTCATGTGCCGGCGAGGCCCAGCTCTCCATTATTACATGCTCGAACACACACCTTTGAAAATGCAAAGGCCCTGCCCTTTCTCCAAAGTTTCACACAGAATCGATTAATTATTGCCGTCTGTGACATTCCTCTTTCTATTTTAAATGTGTCCAAAAAAATATCTTCATAGTTTCTGGCAGGCTTCCTAAAATGCCCATTAATCTTAATTCCGGAGTTATCCGAGTCTCGCTTTCCTCTCAGAGTGATAGTTCGTATTTCCACTGGCGGGGAAAATAGCTTTTTAAGATTGCCATGATGTGGCAACAAATCACACTCTGACATCACTGAAAAGGGGGTCAAAATCAATCAGCCGCCCAGTGGCCTTTGACATTCAATAAACGTCAGCGGGTATTTATATGCATCCTCAACTGCTGGCTAAAATAACAGGCCGCAGATGACAAAATATGATAACAATTAGACAGGAGCGGGGGGGAGAGGGGGGGAGAGGGGGGAAGGGTGCCCTCGCGTCTGCACGGTTCACCGGCCGAGCTCCAAGCCGCGGTGGGAAACCGAAAGGGTGTGGAGAGGGAGGGGAGGGCGAGGCAGAGGAGAGGAATCATCGCATTAATGTGGTCATTTACCAGAAAGCATCGCTCAGCCCACACAAACCCAAATGCCACCGTCTAAATCCAGCCTTAATTAGGCCCGCGCCGAACGGAGGGGACAGGAGGCTGAGGGGACTAACAATATCAGTTGTTTACAATAACATCAACCGCCTTGTTACGGCGAATGTGTGACAGGGTGATAAGGTCACACATGGGACTCCATTACGGCAAAGTAGATGCAGCTTTATCTGCTAAAATTGATCCCGGCCGCCCTCCAGCCCGCCCGTGCTGCACGTTTTCCACCGAGAGGCGCCCGAAGGTGCTCCGGTAAAACGTCGATTCCCGCATCAACGCCGCGTTGTTTATTGGAAAACCGGCGGGTAATATGGAATAAATGAGGAATCTCGTCGGCTAAGTCGGGGGGGGGGGAAGGATGAAAATGAGATGCGGCGGCCGACATTGAGCTGCGGGATGTAATTTATGATGTGTGTCGGAGGCGTCTGCCGCATCAGAAAACATCCGCAAGAAACCAGCGCATGTCTGTATGTGTGTGTATGTGTGTGTGTGTGTGTATGTGTGTGTTGCTCGTGGATAATGGCTAGTGTCCAGTATGTTTGACTGCATTCATATTCAGCTTTGCTCGCATGCCCTTCCACAGGTGCGGAAATAACAACCCCACCACTGTCTTAATGGGCAGTCTCAGCACACTGTTTCTTTTTTTTTTCTTTCTCTTTTTTCCCCCCCTACCCTTTGATTGATTGTTTTAATTTAAAAATAACCCGAGTTATCTATTTATTTTTGCCTTATTTATTTCACTGAAAGGGCTCCTATCGGTCGCTGGCAGGTCGCGCAATTCCAATTTCCAGAGTCGCTCCCCACCAAAAATGCAGAATGAGTCTAATAATGGCCTTTCGCTCTATCAGCCTCTCCCCTCCCTCTCCTGACACTCTTTCTTTACCTTTGGCTCCTGCAGTCAGTCAGTCATTGTATTCTTCCGAGCGGCGTGATAGGTCAAATAGACAGACGTTTGGCATTTCATGTGAAGAAATGTGGTGGAGTCCAAAGATTAAGTTGGCCATTCAACTGTCTGCGTTTGGGCGGAGAAACGTATTCAGCCTTACAAATGTGGGGTATCGGGCCGGCGCTCCCTATAAGTCGGCTCCTTTTGTAAATGCTAATGTATAACGTGTGGAAAACTCGAAAAAAAATTTCACAATTTCGAGGCTGCTCCGCTCGATATTTTTATGGCAACAGCGGCCCGGACGAGGGCGGCGAACTCAAAGATGATAATCACGGCGACTCTATAAAGTGTGCTGGCGTGTTTTGGAGCGGCGTTTTCAGATTCAGTTTCACGACTCTCGTGTCGTCTTTATATCTGTTTTCAGTGGGAGAAGCTTATAAAATGGTGACTAAATGGTGAACATAGTGGCACGTTTGGCAGCTGAAGCGGCAGAAGTTTCCCTAAAGAGACCGAAACAGAGCTAAAGGGAGTGTGAATATAAAACTTGCATGGCTTGAAACACTAAATAAGTTAATATTTTAGGAAGAAAAGAAGTTCTAGCTCCATATGCTGCTCATAGGAGAGCAAATACTTGACACGATATTCATCTGGTGGCAATAAAACACAGTCTCCGCTCACAGTATCAGCACAGATTAACACTAATGCTGCGTGTTACCTGTGCGAGTTTGAGCACACGATCATTTGTGTTCATACGAATGAATATTCGGCTCTCAGGTGAGTGGCAGGTTCATAATTCGTGCGTCAAAATCAATTTGCGCATCTGCATCTGGCAAGTGACATGTCAGCTGAATCAATCTGTCTCTCTGCAGTTGTGTGAACCCAAAATAACCAAACTTTGCTGCGATTTTACTAAAATGAACAGATCAAAGGGATGCCGGAGCAAACAACGCTTAAAATGCTTGTTTCCTTAATGGGATTCGAATCAATCAGGGCTCTCCGGACTCACAGACTCCACCTTTAACAGGTAAAGTTAGTCAATGTTTCGTTTACACCTTGTTTCTGCTGCCCCCAAGTGGACAAAAAAAAGAGTACAGCTTTAATATTAATAAGTATCTTTATAGCTTTGGCAGCGTGAAATAATTTTCCTTTTGTTTACGTCTTCCCTCTTGAATCTGGTTAATTCATCTTTAAATACACCTGATACATCTCAACGTGAGCACGTGTGCACAATCGGATCGAACCATTTAAATCTCTTTGATTGTGCATAGTTCCCTCCAGCGTCCGGCAGCGTCGCCCTCGCTTGTGTGTGGAAAGTTGCACTTCTGGTTTTCCTCCCGCCCCGCAATTATTACCACCCGGGCAGCTAAATAGTCTCGGGGACCTCGCGGAATGTAATTTCCAAAGAGATGCCCCCGAGAGTCCCGGCTAGGTTGTGGGAATTGGTAAATACACAAAAACGAGCCGAGTCCCCGAGGCCCGGCAGCGCCTGAGAGAAAGGGTAAGTGAGTGTGGATAACACTGCTATCAAACAATGAGACAGCACAGCCGCCCAGAAAGGGACTTAAACTCATTACAGCTGGGGAAGGCTGGGTCCGCGCGTTGGGTTATAGTTGTCTACTTATCGCTGCAGAAATTTCACTTTCAATGCTTTCAGTGGTAACCGTGGTCCTGCGGTGCATTAGGCGCACGGCTTTGAACTGGGCCTGTGTTAGATTGTGATGTTATTTAGCGCGGCTGGAGAGTCAAATGGAAACCGAGGTTTGCCTCCCGCTTTCACGATGCGCGGGGCATTTCCCGCAACGCCGAGATTCCTCATTTATTTTACCCATCATATCCATTCATCTCTTTAATAACAGATGCAGATGAAGGGAAGAAGATTAAAGGACGTTGCGGAGATAAATCTAAAAAAAAAAAAAGGAGGGGTGTTTAAGCCTTGAGCCAATTTTGCAAAAATCTTCTGCGAGTCAATATTAGAAAGGTGATCTTATGTTGCGCGCGCCGTGTGTATGTTTCCGCTCGCCAAACGATTTTCAATTCCCCCGGGTTCAAAGATCAGAAAATAAGATTCGAAACCAATTTAGAGAGTTTCCACCTGTTCTTTCAAAATAGGTCAGAGGCACTCCGCGAGCCGAAATGGAAGTAATCTGAAACCCTTTATCCAAGCAGAAATATATAGGCTAATTGGCAACTTTCAAAAGACTTGAGACACTTGCATTTTAATGAACACGCAGAATACTAATTTGATGCTAATTAGCGATGAGGAAACCTAAATCTCACCAAAATCATTACGATATTTTGTATCCTACACATCACGGCTGCAGATTACAGCTTTACAAGGTCGACTGGAAATACGTTTAGCTTCTCACTGGATCAAGAAAAAAAAAAAAAAAAAAAAAAAGACTAAAGAAGTCAAATCCAGTAATCATTATTTGAACTTCTGACAACATCGTTTGTAAAATATAATCAAAGTCTCAGCGGAGGGTTCTTGAATCAGAAATATACTTCTGCACTTTGAAGCAGGCTAATGAACATGAGTTGATAAATTGTCAGCGTTTGGCGTTGGCTCCCAGTAAGATATTGTCAGAGATAATCAGGAGACGTCGCGGCCCACTTGCTTTTTAATTGCTCTTGGAGAAACCTCTGCTAAGACTTACATAACCGGCTGAGAGGACTTTAGCTCCTCTCTCCATCCTGTCAGTCCGACTCCGCTTCGTCACGATCTGACTAACGGATCCGCGTTTTTTTTCTTTTTTTTTTTTAAAGATTATTGCTCCTTAAAGCGGGCAGATGACGAACAAAAAGAGGCGAGAGACGACGACGGGAGGAAGTTGAGCGACAAAGGTCACCAAATGGATTTTCTTTTTTTTTCCCTACGAAGTAATCAGTATATGAAATGTGCATTAGCCTTTGATGATACCTTTGAAATGTCAGCAGTATACAGTCTTCAGCGCCGTTCAGCATCGATTATTTGTGCGTTTTGGAGAAAGCGTGTTATTTCAGGAAGGCTTCCAACAGCACAAACGCACATTTACGGGAAATCACAGCTTTAAGGTGAAATTGTAATGATGATGGTGGATGAAATGATTAGAAACCGGCGGCCAGCAGGGAGGCATCCTTAGGCCGAACATAAACCTCTTTTGAAGCCTATTTTTGATGCTTTTACCTTTAATTGTGATCATAAAGTGTAATTTCACGAGATGT
Organism: Terapon puta; assembly: GCA_028564955.1. Taxonomy (NCBI): domain Eukaryota; kingdom Metazoa; phylum Chordata; class Actinopteri; order Centrarchiformes; family Terapontidae; genus Terapon; species Terapon puta. The sequence continues at coordinate 6,652,936 of JAOXYL010000051.1, read as the reverse complement.
GGCACCCCCAATAATTTCACATCAATCACTCGCCGCCGTCATTTAACTCAGCCAGAACACAGAGGTTATGAAGCTCTTTTCTCTGCGTTACAATCACATGTACTTTAACATTTGGTCTCTCCGCGATAGACAATTGTGCTTTTTTAACTTTCTGAAGAACTTTTTTTTTTTTCCGGAAAATCTGCGTGCAGCAAACAAACGTTACATTTGGATGAAAAGTAATATGCCTTCCATAATAATGGCAATATAACAAAAAAAAAAGAGAAATAGCATGTGAATTTCTGTGCTGTAGAACTTAAAATTGGCACCATAGTGTGGATATTAGATAGATATTACTTTTGCATCTTTAAATTAAAGTGTAATGGGCTTTCCTGTTGCACTGTTCCCATGATTAAAATCCAAATTTTTGCAGATTTTAGTAGAATATTAACTGTAAATTATTATTATTGGAAGTATTAGGTTATTATTACCATGCTTGCCGCTGTAGTTGGCAATGACTAAATGCGACTCTGATGATACCAACACGTTTAGCAGCTCCTCTCTCCTCTTATCTGGAGTTTTGGAAACAAAAAGTCAGAGTTTGCAGAGACTTCAGTGAGTACATCAGCCTGAAACTACAACAGTGTTGAGTTTCAATCCCCGGTGGAAATTAAGCCCTCGTGTACATATGCTAATAGTGCACAGACAGTGGGCAAATTTAAGCTGCGAGTCAGGACCCTTGGGCTTCAGCGTGTGCAGACAAGCCCTTGTATTTATTTCATGTGTGACCATTACCTTAAAGTTACTGTTTTAACGCGGAGGATGCTCCCGGTGCTCCCTAAATTAGATCCCCGTGGCCATGTGTTTAGAGCGAGCGAGGCAATGAGACAGAGGGGGAGGAAAAAAAATCTCGGAAAAAAATAACAGAACTCAGCGTTTCCCGCCCCTGTTTTGTCTCTGTGTTTAATAAGAACCGCGTCGGACCACCAGAGGCCGTCCCACGACCGAGCCTGACCCTTCGTTGCCCCCCAGAAACACGACTCCTAATGGCGCCGCGTAGAAGCCGCTGATTGAATTGTTTGAGTCCGAATGAACTCCGAAGTAGGTTTGTCCCTTCCAGACACTGCCGTGAAAAGTAAAATTGATCTTCGGAAAAAAGTCCAATCGTGTGAAAGTGCAAGAAACACCGAACACCGTTAAAAGAGTCGCTCAGCATTTTGCAACACATGCTCATTTGCGCTGAGATAAATGATACCGTTATTATTAATACGTACGTCACTTAGCTTAACTTAGTGTAAAAACTTGTAGAAACTCTCCTAGTCCTGATCAACTGAGCTCATTAACACAATATATGGAAACAGCTTGTCTGCAGGGATGTTTAAATGTCCCAAAACGTTTTGATTTTTCTGAAAGTTACGGATGCTTTTACTGTACTTGCCTGTAGGGGGCGTGTATGGACAGGCTACATGTGTCAAGTCAGTTATAATGATAGAGTTTTTCTTAATAGTGGATGGTGTGTCTGCTCTGCAATTGAGTGATTCTGGACGATAACGTAGCTCATAAATGCCAACAGAGATCTCGAGGGTCCTTTTTAGTAAAACACACATTGCAATCGGTCGCTAACGTCCTCAGGTTTCCATTCGCCGCTGATATGTAAATGTCAGCCGCTCTTTACTGGTCAGCAGCAGGCGAGGTGGTCCTCAGAACGACGGATGTATTTCTGCGCTTTCCTTCTCATCATCACGTCCTCCCTCCCTTTCTCTCTCTTTTCTTCTCTCTCTCTCGTGGACAAACTTTGTTCTCTCCCTGCTGCTGCAATCCCTCTTTGTCACCATACCCCCCCACCTCCTCCTCTTCCTCCTCCTCCTCCTCCGCCACCAACCAACGACCACCTCTCGCACTCTCTTTATCTCCCTGTTTCTCCTCGTTATTCTTAATCTTTTCATTGCTCTCCATCTGCCCGCCGAGTGCATCTTTTCCTCGCGCTGCCTGGTTCCTCCACTTAGCCGAGTCCATTCTTTACCCATTTATTTTTCTTGTTCTTGCTCCACGCGGCGTCCTCTTCTAACTCTGCACCGTATTGATGCTCCCTCTGACAACATTAGATATTAGCTCAGTCAGCTTGCTTACGGAGCCGCTTGTTTCCAGCTCGATTTACAAAAACACACTTCTTTTTTTTTTTGCTGTCACGCCGTATCTGTGTGTGTCATGCATATGATAATGTCTTATCAAAATTAATTTTGCTGGGGTGTGCTGAAAAAAAAACTGTCCTGCGCTTTTTTTTTTTTTGCATTTTCACTCCAGCAGAGTTACAGTTGTTGTTCGCAGGCTTGTGCTGAATGCACAAAAAAAAGCTCAGTGAGAAATCACAGCGAATTTCAAGTTTCTTCTCAATTAAATTTGTGACCAGACTCCAACTAAACTGAGCATCAGTCAGTCTGAGCTTTATTTAGTCTTTTATGCAAATTAATGTTAATACACCAAGCCAAGATGACTCTGAAACACGATGACTTTTTAACAACACTTCTTCTATATATATATATATCTATTATATATATTATTCTATTCTATCTATTATATATATATATATATATATATATATATATTATGCTATTCTATTATATATTTTATTGTATATCTAGTTAGTTGTATATAACTTAATTTATATTTTAATTGTATAATTTATAAGCTCTTATTTATTGCATTACTCTAATGTATTATGTGTTTAAAATTGTGTTCTATATTTTTATGTGTCTCTATTCTTATTAATATGTTTTAGCATTGTTTGGGGAGCCTGTGATGTAAATTGTTGTGTAGTGACAATAAACTTGTGAAAATTACCATTTGACTAAAAAGTACAGGCACAGTCTCTTTGATATCCTTAATGTTGCTCAAACAAGTTGAAAAGCTTCTTTTTTTTTGCAGGGAGTGAAGCGCGCCTGAGACCGCAGAGACAACCTGATTCAGTCATGTTTGTAGGTGGCCCAGTTTAGCCTCTATCATTACTCTTTGCCGTCGGTTACAGTGAGACGTGACACTGATGAGCCGTAATCCGAAGCAGCGGACAGTTTTTCACACTCTCAGTAACTAATCTTTGTGTTTAAGTGGAGATGACAGCAGGGTTTTTTAAAGGCCGAACCTCTTGAAAAAAGCACTTTTCAGAGAAGTACGAAGGTGCGATGGATCATTTTGTGTCCCGCTCGGTGGAATTTGTCGTGACCTGTCTGATTTAGGTGACTGCTGGACCGTGCTGTCATTTTCTCCAACCTCTCTCAAAGACTTCTTTCCTCCTTTGTGATTACATGTGATGTGTATAAAGATGGTTTCTAATAACAAATCCTGTTTTCCACTGAATTTACAGGGTCCTGGATCTGCTTTTCTTTAACTCTTTAACACCTGAAACACCCAAAACAGGG
>JAOXYL010000051.1:6594922-6608227 GCA_028564955.1 Terapon puta | reverse complement strand
GTTGCAGGGGAAGCTCAGGACTGGTCTGATTACTGTGAGACTCAGTTTAACCTTAAAAATGCAGGAAAACACCTTTTATTGTGATCATTGTGACACACAAGAGGCTGGAGGGAGATTAGAACAATGAAGATTCTTTGCCTTTCAGAAATGTTTGGGATTTTCCAAGACAGCCAGGCAGATAAAATCTTCACTGCTGTCTGCATTAATAAATATGGTATGTAAATTATCTGATCTCTTTAAAAAAATGTCTTTTCTCTTGCCACCGAGGACCCCGTGGACACCTCGGCCTCGCACCTCGATGGCGACCTTGGCCTCGAACCTTCCTCCTCCGGCCTCGCGACCCCTCGGCGCTGACGGGTGGAGGCGACCTCCTGCTCGGGTGTCCCAGCGGTTCTCCAAACAGTATATTACCACTCTGTGTCAGCCATGTCAGCAGTTCATTAGATGCACAGGCGCCGCGCCAACCTCTTATCAGCTTTCACGCATTTATGATGTATGCACTTCCCGTGTGGGACCACGAGTGAGACGTTAAGCGCGTTCTTATAAAGTCCTGCATTTTACTCACGGCACCTCTGCGGTCACGAGTTAGCCGACCTTAGCTCCGGGGGCGAGTCGCACTCCCGCAGCCCCCGCCTTGTGATTATTTATATCATATGTGTGTCTGGTGAATGAAGCAAAAAAAAAAAGAACATTTTCCTACATTTAATGCACCAATTAGATGCTCCGAATTGTTTGAAAGTGGGGGGAACGTGCGGGGAATGTGGACCAGACAGACCGGTCCCCTGTAAGCGGTGCCCATATGGCAGTGTCATAAGTCAAGCTGACGGGTCAGTATTAAAGGCAAGTAAATAAAGCTTCTGCAGAGTCTACCATTTCAGCTCATCAGCAGCCATTAATAAGACACAAATATCATTAGCCGCCTACAAAATGCCACCGGCTAGCGCGGCGAGGGTCGGGGCGAGGCGAAGGGAGCGCAGGCGGAGAGAGAGAGAGAGAGAGAGAGAGAGAGAGAGGTGAAGAAACAGGATACAGAGAGTGTTTGCACGTTACTCTCAGTTTGCACAAGCTGTTAAGGTGGACACGTCACGGCGGCGCGCGTTGGAAATGTAATTTAATTTGACATTTTCCTGATGTTTGCGGGCAGGAGGTAGAGAATCTGTGTCAAAAATCGAACGTATGATCTAAAAAAAAAAAAAAAGAATAATTTATTTGCTGGGCTCTAAGTTGTTGTTGTTGCGACCAGGCCGCTGCTATGTTGACAGGTGAGTTTTTTGACTCCCACGGGCGCCGCGGGGCTTGGCAGGTGGAGATGTGTTCCTGCCGTCCGCAAACAAACGCATAATTGCCCCCATTTATCAGAGCGTGAGCCGGAAAACTTGGAACCGCAGGCGTCCGTAAGCGCGGCTGAGATTTCTTAAGAGGCACCTGCACGTTGCAGAGCCAAAGCAAAGCCTTCAAACGATACCACACACACACACACACACACACACACACTCTCTAAGCCGCATGCATCCAGGCTCCAGACGCTCGACATGTCTCGACCACACCTGATCGGATCCACCCCGAGGCGCATTATGTTTGTTGCAATTTGCTGAATGTCAGAAGAAACAGGTTATGCAAACAATTACGGGAGGAGGAGGAGGAGGAGCTGGATCAGCTGGATTTTTATCTTTAAAGGCGCCCTGAAGATTGTGGAGCGATGTCTTTAAGGGTTCGGATGTAAATAAAAGTCTCGTTTCACTCCTGGAAAACTCGATCAGGCAGCTTTAAGTTTGCAGTCAGATGCAAAAGGGGACAGATGCAGATAAGAGATAAAAAACAGATGCAGATAAAAACACTCTCCTTTGGGAGCTCCTTGTTTCTGACCTGCTGAACTCGTCGTCTCCACTCAAACAGGGTATCCCTTGACTACATAAACCACCTTAATGGGCATCTGTAATCCTCTGCTTAGGCCACAGCTTAAAGAGGGGAGGAGGGGGTGGGGGGGGGCGAGACGTGTGGAGGTCCACGAGTCTTCATCCGAAAACTTCCAGAAAAGGAGACGCTCTTTGCGCTCGGGCGTCCGAGGAATGTTTCACTAACGGCCCCGAACACGAGACGTGTGATCTACACGGACGGCCGGAGGAGGAAAAAAAGCAAAAAAAAAAAAAAGAGGATGAAAAAGCAAAAACGGGCAGTGGGTTCGTTTAATTAGCTCGCTCGGCCTCCGGATCGAAGAGGGGATCACACGCCAGACGCTAAAAGTCAACAATGAACAATGGAAAGCATGATTTGGAAGATGCCGTCTCCTCGCTCACGGCACAGATTACAAAGCAAAACAAATGATTTTAATCTAAACCGAGCACGGAGGATGCAGCTCGGACGGCCCCAGCTGGGATTAAGTGTTCTCTGTGCGTGACACGGCCTCAGGAAAGGAAAACTGACTTTCCCACTGGACCTCTGAGAAGCATCTCTTCTGGTACCCCACGTTCCCTGACCCTGTCACATGTGGGTTAAAGAAATAAAACCGAGAACAAAACAAAAAAAAAATGGAATCCACATGTGAAGGGAGGCAAAGAAAAACCTCATTCGAATCATACGAGCAACTGAGCGTCTAATGTGGGAATTTCCTAAGTAATATCTGATAAATTTGGCAGTATTTGCAGGAAACTCCCATATTCAGTAGCTGCTTGGAAGAGTCAAACTATCACAGGTCGTGTTTGCACCTGACAAGTGATCGCACACCTCTTATTATTTCATTCCTCCACATATGACGGATCAAATTGCAGGAACACTGTCGTAAAAGAAGCCCGATCTTATTCGTGGCACGGCAACCGCGAAAGGAAAATATTTGAAAAGATTAAGTGCCGCTAACGTTTACATTTCTGTCGGATCTTACATTACCGGAGAATCGCCCGAGACCTGAGCAAGTGATGAATTTCTGGACCGTCAGAATCCACGGCTCAGACCTCTGCGTGGCCTCGTAAGAGAGAGATTTAAAATGACGTTTATGAGAAGGAAAGGAACATCGAGAACGGCGTGTTCAAACTTTTAATGCTACCTTTAAGCCTACAGCTGAAAAAAAAAAGAGAAGGAGGCAAAGACACACGTTTTCTGTTTCATTTTGGAACGTGGCACTAAAAGATTCATTTAATGGTTTTTGAACGCTTCCGCGTGGGAACGTCTCCGTCGGGCGATTTGTGTCTGACAGCGAGCAGCGGGCTTGGCTCTCCGCCAGCTTCCTGTGTGCGTCTTTTACCTTCCTGCTCGACAGGATTTGATTTTTTTTTTTACCTCCGCGCTCCTAAATATGGACGCCGGTACGGGAGCTAAGAATAAGCTGCACCCCTCGGACAATAGCGAGATAAATCTGTGGCGTTAACTCCAAATAAAGGCGCCGGCGAAGAGCGAAAAGCCGAGTCAGAGCCACACGAGTGATGCAACACAGGGGAAGAACGTCAACAATAAGTGACCGTGAGTTGCGTCTAATCCGCCTGCATCTCGCAACAAAACACGAGCTGACAAACAGAGCACAAACAAATCGCGTGCAGACAGGAGGCCGAGTCCTTCGACGGACCTTTGACCCACTTGCTGCCCGGAGAGGCGGGAGAAGAAAGCGGATGAAAGTCACTCCGTTGTTATCAGGTCCTCTGATGTGTAATACAAACTGGGCCCGTTTTGGAACGGATCAAGCCGAGGCCAAGCGGCTCCTGAGAGCCCACCTGTTGGTCCGGACGTGCTACCGTTAGCAGCGCGGGGATGGATTAGCGGCCAACTCACCACTTACAACCAAGACGTGGAGGGGGGGGGGGGTCACCGTTCAACTGCTCTCCTTGATACTTGGGTCTCAAGTTTACGTCTATCAGGAGATCATCACGGCTGACTTTGAGCTTGTGTGATCTATAAAATCTATTTTGATCAATGGAAGGCACATCCAACAGATTTATATTAATTAAATATTACATCATCTTTTAGATTTTATTTGGGCCTCACCGTCTCTTTAGCTGCTAAATAGTCAACAAATTTCACAAGCAGTCGCTCACTTTGTCTGTCTGACATTTGGTGGCAGAGAAGTGGCACCGTATGTGATTTTTAGATCCTTTTTTTGGGTGAAAACAGCCGCCTGCTGTATCAGGAAGTGATGCTGATGAGAGCTGCGTGGGTGAACCAAAACAGCGACGTCGCAGGTGGAAACCGAAAACAAGAAGCTGAGGGATGCTGCTCGGTTCGGGGATAATAAAGTCGGACGCCTTTTCACATTTCACACACTTATTTCACTCTGTGTTCGTATAAAAATATTGACTCTAGCACCCTTAAGTGAAGCTGCTTGGTCAGGCTACGTGACCTTGTCGCAATCACGCTGCTCTCACAAGCATCCAGCGAAGAAAAACTGACAGGATTCGTCGCTGATTACATTCGAGCGCAGGCCCGAGCCAGACCGGTCGGAGGAGACAGACCCGAGATGGGACGGCATACCAAAGAAATCCACACCGCCCGTTGCCCCTCTTGCCCAGGCCACGACATCACGTGCCCCTCGCCAAGGGAAAGTCCCTGAAATCAGAGGGGACTGCTCCTCATGCCCAATATCTAACTTTAAATTCCTCTCAAATATATATATAGATCCATGTGCCTGAATCAGAGCGGAGAATCGGCTGTAAACACGGCATCTCTCGTCACGGCTTATTCGCTCTGTCGCTAAAAAAAAGAAAAAAAAGTGCAACCTGTGCTGCCATGCCCCAAATAGTCAACCATAAACTTTAACTAGGTACCCAAACAAAAAAAATGTACACAGCAAACAAAATACAAGATTGAAAAAAAAAAAAAAACAAATGTCCCAGTAAATGATGCGATTACGTGATTAGGCAGGAAGTGACATGCAAAGCGAGAAAGGCACGGTGACAATTTTAGGCCCCCGTGAAGGGCACGGCATTGGCTTCTTCCTGTGTTAAGGTGACGAGTATTATCGCAGCAGGACGGCGCTCTCGTAACAGGACGACGCTCCGACCCCTCTGTCGGTCTCTCTCGTGCAACTAAGAGTGTGACCGCCGCGAAGAGCCCGTTCACCGCGGGGTCCAAAAAATGCCGGCAAACAAATAAAAGTGGCCATCAAAGTCATGTGACGTCTCTTTTGTCTGACCAGTGGCACATTATTATGATTATTTCTACATCTAAACCAGAGAAAAGAAGCAGGAAACAGGCAACATCTCGAGCCTCTTCCCTTTAAACCTGAGAAAATAATTAAAATAGTCGCGATTCACTTTCTGTTTAATCAAATTAACACATGACTGACTACATCAAACAGGCAAACACAGAGGAAGTGAGGCAAAAAAAATAAAAGAGGAACCTGTGCAACTTTTTTCTCGCGTATGTTTTTGTGCTTTTTTTTTTCTCCCCTCCCTGCTGGCACTTAGCGTGGCCGTCTCGTGTGTGTGTGTGTGTGTGTGTGTGTGTGTGTCCGGGCCAAGCGCTCCCACGCGCTGCCAGCTGGGGGATCAACACCTTAAAGGGGTGGCGGAGCGGGACAACAATAGCCCCCCCCTGGGTTGGGTGAGGGCAGAGCGCGGCGCTACTGTAAGGCCACTCACAACAGGAAACGGCGTGCAGCTGAGTACAGTGACCTACATCTCTTACCGAGGCGCTTTCTGCCCGAGTGAATCAGCTTACTGGCTCCCACTGTTGTCTGTGTATGAATGAATTATCTGGAACACGCCGCCGTCCGCATTAGAGATTCAAGAACGTGGAACAAAGACTTCAGTGTAACCTTTAAGTTAGTTGACAGTGACGCAGTGTTTGAGAGAAGAATGAAAAAAAAAGGTCCTGATAATCATAAACAGATATTTTTTTATTTTCTGTTTGGCAGCAGGTCTCGAGAGATATTTTTTAAAAAAAAGGACAAGTCTCATCTTCATGAAAGGGGAAAAAAAAAGGTACGTTTCAGTGAATCAGGACATTGATTGTCTCGTTAGCCGTGGCTTCAGCTCTGCTCGCTGCCATGGCTGCCGGCCGCGGGCACAGACGGGCAAACCGTTAAACGAAGTGCCGTCGTCTCCCCGGTGACCGCGGGCTAAAGTCGGACCGGCCCCGGCGAAAGCGATGACAGGAACGATAAGGGACGCGGTGGAAAGTGAGCATGGAAAACTTCATCAGTGGCTTTATAAATACACTGAGAGAGAGAGGGGGCAGCGGGGAGGGGAAGGGGGGGCAGGTCTAATTGGTGACCGGCTTCATTAGTCCGGATCACAGGCCTAAAGCCCCTGATTGAGATGGGCAGCAGCTGTCCACTTTAGGTGGAGGCCGGCCGGGCGTCAGTGTGGCGAAGCAACGTCGGCCTTCGGTTGGAGGTTATTAATGATCTATAACTGGACCCACGTTCTCTTCTCACACATTAAAGCAATATCTTATCTTTTTTTTTGCCACCTGGGAGCAGCAAAAACAAACTGTAAAAGCAGCACAGACACATCATCAGCTGCTTCAGTTGATATGATGCATATAAAGAACATTATCATTCATTTGGAGTCATATTTCTGCATATTTAGATTTCTTTTAGCTCTGTTTTGGTAAGAAAAAAAAGATGAAAGATGCTAAATAATGAAAAGTTGGGTGATAGTACATCATAATTTGACATCTTTCATATTACACATGACAACCCGATCCATTGTTGTTCTAAAAATATTCACTGGTGCAGCTTTAAGTGATAAAATGTGCAAATGTCTTGAAATGGTTCATTTAGTTTACATGCGCGCACAGTATCTCACTTCTCGTAGATGTAGTCAGGGTCAGGAGAGTCGTAGTTCAGTTTGACTTCATTTTGACTCGCTTTTTTTTCTTGTGCCGGCTCATGAGGAACCCTTCAGAACAGTCTGTTCTCGTCAGAGAAAGGAAATGGCTTTGCCTGCTGAGCTGCGCACCACAGAACCAGGACATTACGACTCGTCGCACGTTCGCTCTCGACAATTTGTCACTATTAGCCCCCGGAGCGAACCCAAAACTCGCTCCGGGGCCCCGGCGCCGCAGTAAGTAAGAAAGCCTGGCTTCCCTCAAGCTCGTGTTTGTGTGTGTGCCGGTTTGATGGAGCAGAAGCCAGGCGGCGGCGGCGACGGAAGTATCAGAAAATGCAAATTCCTACGCTCCCAGCAGCACTTGAGCAAGCACTGGAGGGGGGATAGGTAAATGTTAAACCTCCTTTCCAAACCGATCCCTTTTATTAACGCGTTCATTCTGCCCCCCCGGCCGCCGCGGTCACGTACGATTTAGTTACGTAAACATAGAATATTCGGCCAAAATCTCTCTAAACTTGAACAAGCTTTGAGTGAAATCTTTGGGGCGCAGGGTGGGAACAGGGTACGTGACGAGGAGGGTGTGAGAGAGATCTACTCGTGTTTGCTTTACCACATTTGAGTCCGTGTAATTGAGCGCACACCAGCCAGTTTCTGCTTCTGTAAGTTATGTAAAGCTTATGCTAAAGGAGAAGGAGGAGGAGGTGGGGGGTGGCGGGTGTCCTCTATCTGAGACGGCTATCATGCAGCAGGCACATTACCCGAGAACTGGATGTTCCTTGCAGGCAGAGGGAAGCGCTTTGTTTGTTGAAACGCCAAACAAGCAAAGTACACAGCGGCATTAAAACGTTGGGGCGACCACGTTCGCCTCATATTTTGTTTATCTGCCTCAGAAGTGCGTGGAGATGATTTATGATTCCCATTGTTTACGTCTGGTCTGCTGCAGAGGAATAGGCGACCACAAAAAAAAGAGAGAAAAAGCCCCATGACAAAGACCTGAAGGTGTCACGGATCGGCTGTGAAATGGATTTAACGCCGGCGCAAAAAACAACTCATGCATCGTGACACTCGAGTGAAACCACGTGCAACTGGTGATCTGCAACACCGGCATCGATTTCTTCCACTTCCAAGACAAAGGAAGTTCCTGGAAGACACAAATGGAGCTTTTTTTTTTAACATTTGTAAAGATAATGATGACAAACTGTCGCTGAAAGTGTGGTATAATTATCAGTCAGAAAAGAAAAGGAAGAGGCAAAGACACATTGATGAATCTTCAGTTCTGTTGGTGTTTAAATGTGACATTTTACATCCAAACATTTTCATTTTTCAGAGCCCTGAAAAGACTCATTCCTCCTCACGCGTGACAGCGACAGAAAACAAACGCTGCACACTGCGGTAATCGTCCTCCATCACCAACCCCTGCGTCGTGTCAGAAGCTAAATCCCGGCGTCTCTTAAACTCCGCTCTGGTCTTTTGAAGATCCTAAATCACAGGGGAGCTTCCCGACCCGCCAAATGTTAAACCCGCCCACACCAGCTCTCTCGCGGCGTGCTAAATGGCAGCTTTGAACCCTAAACTGCTTCAACAACAGGGGCCTCATCTCTAACCTCAGTCGCCGGCGAGAGAGATGACTTCACGACAGCCGAATGTGCGAGACAATAACACGCACAAACTGAACCGTGTGCGCGAATAGCTGCAGGCGAAGAGAGTCACTTCTGAAGAGAGGCACCACTCATCGATGTAACCTAATTTTTTTAATGTGCAAACATCCTTTCAGCGAGCGTCATTCACCGCGGACGTAATGAATCATTTCATTAAAGCTCGTGCTGAGCAGCTGCCACTGCGGCCGTGATGAGTGATAATGCTAAATGCTAACCCGCTGTTTAGCGTTTAGCTAACATGACGAGCTACACTTCCACCGTTAGCTAACGGTAGCAAAGTCGGAAAATGAACTCAGTAGCGTCTGTTATACAGCAACATTTACTTAAAGTCGGTTTAAATGAGCCACAATAAGCTAAGCAAACTGAATTGTTGAAAAGTTTGGATTTTATTTTCTGAGGAAAATTCAACTTTTTATTTGAAACAAGCTACATGTGTTACTTCTTGGTGAAAAGTTACATATTTATTACTTAAAGCTTCAAATGTTTCAAAATATTTAAGGACATTTAAGTAAAAAAAAAACCCACACAATTAATTCAGGCAGCTGTTAACGTACGAAGGAAAATCTTTATGTATGGTAGCCACATGACAACACACACGCAGACTCGTGTTTTCCTCTGCTGACGCCAAGACCAGCTACAAGGCAGCCGAGCTGACCTTTTCACGGAGCCGGCGGGGAAATGGGTGACGCGGCGGTCATGTTTACTGACACTGTATTAAGTCACCACCCCTGCGTCCGCCGCGCTTCATTGTTCGCGGGGGGAGAGGCTCTGACGCCGTCCCTCCGCCCGCTTTAACACCGGCCGTCGTTGAGAAAAGGCCACGCGCGCTTTTGCCTTTTTAATCAATACGGCGTTCGGTTTATTTTCAGGAGCCGCTGTACTCTTGTAAACAGACGGTCATGAATGCTTAACAGCTGTCTGCGACCAGGTTTATTACTTTCTGACCGACAGACGCGTCAGATGAGCACGAATATATAGATGAGTCTTTAAGCCTCCATTTACGAGGTGGCGTCCTGTCAGTCAGAGCTTATTTGGTTAAGCTGACACTTCAGAAGATTTAAAGTTTTAAATTTACCTTCACAGCGTTTAGCTTGAAACCGTACCAAAAAAATGAATGCTAATATTTGCATCGGCGTCACCTCCTTTGACTCTTCCTTGTTGATCTGCCAGTGAGGGTGTTTGAGGAGAGGAGAGTGAGGGATAAAGGGTAATAATAATTAAAAATGTTCTAAAAAGATGCTTTGCCTCGAGCTTGACGGTTCGTTTATTTGCCCTTTGAAAGGTTAGGGGCGACAGAAACCCTGGAAATGGCTTCATCACTGCGTGGAGTTTGCTTTTTGGTCAATTTAAGATATGTGTTTGTTTGGCTGTATGTTTGCTTTCCTGTCCAAAGTTAGCTGAAATAACTCTAATAACTTTCCATACTATAGGTAGCCAGTTAGCCTATAGCTTAGCATAAAGACAAAAAAAACCCAGAACAGCCGACCTGATGAACAAAATCACCCAGCGGCACCTCGATAATTAACACGCCGTATCTTGTTTGTTTAATTTGCATAAACACAAGAGCGTGAAAACATAAATTCCCCTGTTTTACTGGGGGTTTTGTGCCGGACGACTTCTTGGCCGGGGCCAGAAACTTCCTGCTGTCTCAGGTGGTTGCCCGGCAACTGGTGTCTCGGCGAGAGAGCGAACACGAGCGTTTCCCAAAACGCTGAACTTTTCTTTTCTCCGAGGGGCTGTTTTTTGTTTGGAGCTCGGTCCGAGAGGGCGGCAGAGCAGCAGCAGGCCGCCCGCTGCACGGAGAGAAGGTTTCAAACGAGACCGTAAACAAATCCCTGCAGGGTTGTCAAAATAGATTAGCGAGAACGACGTTGTGAAAATATTTATAAGTCGACTCCGGTCCCACATCCGCCAATTACAGACACCTTGAGAGATGTTTGACCTTCGTCCACGGTCGCCCTCGAGGTGGTCTCCGCGTGGACCAAAGCACAGTGGTTTTTCACAGTAAAAGCACAACCTCAGAGAACACTAAAGGAAGCGAACCACATTAAAAAATAACATAAAATAACACTGTAACTTTCCTATTTGACACTTTAGCTTACTATGATAACGCAGCGTCATTCAGACACGTGCGCTGTTTGATCTGTTCAGATGCTTTTATCCTGAAGCCACATCTTAAAATCCAAACCCTGGGCTGTAAATTGGCCCCGGCCTCGTGCCTTATACGCGTCCCATCTTGTGCAAGACGTCTATCTGCATTGCCCCCCGTTGGATAGAAAATAAAAAAAAAAAAGAAATGGCGCTGTCTCCACATTTCCCTCTCTCCCTGCGTGGGCCTTTGCTCAGCTCCCTCGGTTAAGGCACCTGCCATGTACATAAGCCTGTTAAATGTGCGAGCGATCAATAACGCCTGGTTAAAACAGATGCAAATAGATGGAAATCCTGCTCCCATTAGGTTATGTCAATAGCACAATTCCAGCGAAAGGGAGGGAGGGGGGGGGGGGTCACCTGTGGCCTCCTGGGAATCATCAACATGGCTTAAAACTCCTTCAGAGCGTTTAGGTGGGCGTGATGCTGTGTGTGTGGTCATATTCCTCTGCCTGTGTGTGGATTTATGTCATAACTAAAGACCTGCGTCAGAGTAAAGATGCCGTGAGAGAGAGGGAGGGGGCGGGTTTACCCCCTTTTTGCACAACATCCTCGAAAGAATAATAGTGTTGAAATAAAATAAATAATAAGAATTCACAGGAGCATTACAGTAAAAACCCAGTGAGAGGATGCATCCTGCATTCCTGTCATGTCATGCATTCCTCAGCAACGTACAGGAGGGGAGGAGGGAGAGAGAGAGAGAGAGAGAGAGAGAGAGAGAGAGAGGTGAATGTCGACAGAAAATGCATCACTTTCCTGTAAGCCCCTGCGCAGGGCAATCCTCGGCTTTCCCCGAGAAAGCCACAGGGAGATGGGGAGAGGAGGAGGAGGAGGGAGACGAGGGGAGATGTCTGTCTGTGTGTGTGTGTGTGCGTGTGTGCGTGCGTGCGTGTTAACAAGCGTACGTGCGTCAAACAAATGGGAGCCACTCCGGAGTCGGACACAGGTCTGTGCTTACCTGTGGTGGCCACATTGGCGGGCTCGGACGCCGGGCCGGGCAGGTCGTTGGAGCGAGCGCACTCCGAGCTCAGTACCGCAGAGATGACGAGTCCACGGAGCAGCGCGTTCAAGAGCGCGTGGACGTAACTCATGGTGGAACAACAACAAAAAAAAAATATATGTGTACAGGAGGAGGGAGAAGAAGGGGGCAGTGGAGGGAGGGGGGGGGTAAAAGGGGAAGGGAAGAGAATCTCCTGTATCCGTGGAGGAGTGAGGGAGGGTGAGATGTGGGGGTGTGAAGGTTTAAAGCACCACCATAAAAAAAAATTAAAAAAAACTGAATCACAGCAAAAAAAAAATATATATATATAGTCCTTGTGTTTTTTTGTGGTGTCACCTGGAAAATGCACCAACTTCCAGCAGACCAACAAAAAAAAAAAAAAGCCGCAGCAGCAGCAGCAGACTAATGTGCAGAGCCACAGGCTGACACCACCACGTTGCTGCCAACAAACCTGACAGGAGCGTGGAAAATCCCAACCAAATACTGATAATAATGACAGTTCATGGCGGGTCAGCGGCGAGACGCTTCTACTTTGAAAGACCCCCTCTCTCTCTCCACACACACTCACACACACACTCCTTTTTATAATAACTAATAGCCTCTGATGGCTTTGCAGGCTGCTTCAGAGGGGTGACTGCTGCGAGCTACGCCAGACCAGACCCCCATATCTGTCAGATGATCATCAATTTAAAAACCTATACATCTGTTAAAACGAACAGCCCGTCTGAAGGAATCCCCCGCCCTTTCAAAACAAAAGCCCCACACAAAATATTTCTAGAGAGAGAGATATGAAAATAAAAAATGGTAGCAGCTTCTCTACCGTGGGTATCCGAGATAACATCTGTGTTAAATCCTCACGTCAGACAGCGGTCGGTCCGCGTACTTCCACGTACAGTAGTACACAAACGCCGGGGACAGCCTCAGCATATTGGACTCGCAGGGTCCGCCTCTTCACGCGAAAGTGGCAAATCCCATCGCGTCAAATTTGGAGGGGGGTGGTGGTGGAGGGGAGAGAAGAAAAAAAATAAAAATAAATAAATAACCAGCAAACGCACACGCGCGCAGGGAGACGCGCGCGCTGTCGTTTCTTCTTCTTGTGTTTCTACTTCGTCCTCCTCCGTTTCCTCTAATCCTTCCCCGACCTATATCGGAGGCGCAAAACATCCGCCCGCTTCCCCAAATGAAGTTTTTTTTTTGTCAACTCTCGCCGCTGATACTGTATCCTCCTGTCATATTAGCTCTGTGGCCGGCTGATGCAGGAGGGGGAGGAAGAGAGAGAGAGAGAGAGAGAGAGAGAGGGAGGGGTGAGTCAAGCGGGGCGGAAGTCTGTATGCAAAATGGTTTGACATCAGGGAGGGATGAGGAGGAAGGACTTTAATTTGGAGGATATTACCGGTGTTTTTTATTCTATTATTTTATTTTTTTTATTGAAGAACTCAGTTATTATTATTATTCCGCCCCCCCTCCCTCACTAAGCCGCTGCCGAGGGGCGGTCTCGAACCGGCGCCGGGCCCGGTCAGTCCGCCCACTCTCCCCTTTAAATCCAATCGGACCCGCTTCATTGTTGCGAGTTTAGCTGCCGGCTGCCGCGCTCCCATTGGCTGCGGTGTCCCAACATGGCAGAATCTGATTGGCTGCTGCCGGCGGCTGCTCGTCTCCTGCCTTTTCAACGAGCGCGGCGCGGGAAATCAGGTGGCGTTAAAGGACAATGCCGGAGTTTTATTTTGGAGAGACGCTTTCA
>JAOXYL010000051.1:6584594-6594822 GCA_028564955.1 Terapon puta | reverse complement strand
AGACCTCATTACAGACTCCAGCTTTGGGTGCCATTACATTTAGATAATTACACTTAGATTGTAACACTATTTTGTTTCCATATGTATTTTTCGATGCATCCCAGCAGACACATCTTACTGTTGTCCAGACACTTAAGTTCACTGCACTCGATCCGGCTCTCAGCGGCCGCCAACCTCAAGGGTGTCGATGGACGGAGGGCAGACCTCCCTGCAATGCAACGCGCCGGCCAGCAGGAGGGACCTCTGTGAGAGCGAACCCACGCGGCAGGTAATGGTTGTCTCAGGAGGAACAGGCTCCTGGAGGCCAAAGCGAGGTGGCACGATAAAAGCCGTGGGAGTCAGAGTAAACAGGTGGCAGATGTAGCAGGGACCGGGAGGGCCGAAAGAGAAGAACAGCATAATTCGATACGAGCCCGCAGAGGGGGCAGCAGGGAGGAAGGCAGCCAACGACGAGGGAGGAATAGAGCAGATGCTACATGTAGGAGGAGGGCGGCGGAGGGGAGCAGACGGTCAAGTCCCTCAGTGCTGCTACCTGTCACTCACTCCGCCGCCTTCTCTAGAAAAGCCTAAATACAGCGCGCCCTGTGCAAATATTTACCTACGCAAACCGATACAAATATTCAACTGAGGAGCAGGAAAGATCAGGCTTTTTCAGTCCGTCTCGCCTCGGTGCTTCGCTGAGGCGAGACGACTGAAAAGCTGTCAAACATTTCAAGGTCTTTTAAGGTTTTATACAATAACCCAAAGGAAGAAATTCAACAAAAGTTCATTTTTATTTTAAAAAAATGCATTTCAAGTCGCAATGAACATTAAAATGTGTCGGGTGAAAGACACTGGCATTGAGTGACAAAGAATACTGTTAATTATGAAGAAAAATGGATTTGATTGCATTGAAATCAAAGGCGACATACATTGCTTTTTTTTTTAAGAAACTGTACAAAATAGATAAATACATTCAGGAATTAAATGTATAATTTAAACATGAAAAACAACCATAAAATGATCATAATGGAACAAAATAAATACTGGCACTGGAGGTGTTTAATGTCCCTTAAGAGTGCAGTAATATGCTATTCCTTATCATAAATACCATAAATTACGTGTATAACCAGCAGCTTCTACTCATACAAGTTACATATTAATCCAGTGTGTGTCTTTTCCCTGTCCCACTAAAGACGCTGGCGCATGCTAGTGCTTCCAATCTCCTCAATCATCAGCAACATTATCTAATAGTGTTATAACAAGCAGGAGCTGCAGAGCGGAGTAAATTGCAAGCGCTAATTAACACTTCATTAGCCAAGCTTGGAGATGTTACTGTTGTTCTCCCTCGCTATCGCAGTACAATTACTGCTTCACGCAACTCATCGCCTAATGAGCTCCTCAGCTGATCCAAGCACTGCTGTGAGTATCGTCTTTCCTGCAGAGCATATGGCTTAAGGAGGTTAGGTTAACCTTACTGCTATACTTACATACAGTATAATATTTAATAACATGATACGGGCGGTCCACTATTTATGGTGCATCCATGCTAAAGGGCGGCTTGGCTTTTTGCTTAAAACAGTGCAAGATGAAGTGTGTAATGCCTGTGTAGGTTTCCCTTTTTTTTGACTTCTAAGTGTGTGACACTTGGTAGATGATTCGCAGCGATGGCACAGTTATGGCGTCGCAAAAGCGGCATCGCAAAAGCGGCACCTTCTCGCACCTCCCTCTCCGCCCTCCGAGCGGCGCGTACGTGCCGCGACTCGTGCGCCGCAGTTTTCCCACGTGCTCCTCAGATGGCGGTGGCAAATAGAAAGATCTGGATGAGCGGCATGACCTTCAGAGTCGAAAGGTCAGCGAGGACGGCCTACGGTGTCAGACAAAACACAAATAAGATTCATCAACTAAATCCCCCCCCCCACATCCCCCACATACCCCTCACCCCGATGTCCGACCACAGCAATCTTACCTTCGCCCTGAAAGCCCATGAGAAGGGCTATAAAGCACACCCCCCCCCTCTTTCTCAGGAGACACATTTCAAGATTTAAAAAAAGAACGCCGTGCATAATGATGATGCAGGATCCTTGGGAAGCGACAATCCTTGCTTAAGAGTACACCGCTCCCCACTCTGTCCTTTTGGGATGGGTGGGAGATTAAATTTAGGGACCCTATCATGTTAAGAGAGAGGGTTTAATATTTCAACGCTGGGCCCGAGGTTCTAAATATAAGATAAGGAGCAGTATGTTATGATATCGTCTCTCTGCCGGGGCAGGTGGTAAATGAGCAAGCAAATAGTGCCGGCCAGCGTCTCGGAGCAGCAGATCAGCCTGTCGCCCCCTGCGTCATATTGTAGTTTAACCCCCTCACCCTCGGGGGAAGGGGAAGGGGAGTGAGCGAGGCGAGTCATCGTATGGTTTACTCTTGGTTTCGGTCACTTGATAGGGGCACAGTATGTGGGTGCGGTATACAGTGCAGGCCCGGCACGCACAAGAATTACATTACTGGTTACTGTAATAATGCAACATGAGTGACAGTGCAGAAACCAGCGGAGGATGCTCTCACTTCGCTCTCGGCTGCAGAGAGACGGTGTGTAAGCTTGGTGAAAAAACAGCTTCACTGCCTTGGAGTTAATCGGTGTTGGGATGTGGCAGCAGAGGGCAGAGGGGAGTGGCGGCGGGCGGGTGCACAGGGCGGGGTAAAAGAGTTCTTAAGTGTCCAGCCAGCCTTTTTTTTTTTTCAGACATGTGCATGCATAAGACTAGGTTACTGGTACTGGCTGCTCATCAACGGCTATTTACAGCCCTCCAGGAGTATGTGGGGGGGTGGGGGTTGAGGTGAGGGGGGGCAGGGTGAGAGGACTGGAATGAGAGTTTCAAACACACACACACACATAAGTCTAACGTGTGACAGACGTACCTCAGCTGAGGCCAGCGACGTCACTTCCATCAGGTTCTCGGCGCGGAAGGCGAAGACAGCAGCTGCTAGGACTGGAGAAGGAAGAGAGTTCGTGTGGGAGGGGCGGCATTCAGAGAGACGCATGGAAAAGCAATCAAAAAAGAGACGGGCGACACAGGGAGAGGAAGTTAAGATGGAGAAAGACAAGAGAGGAAAGAGATGTGGTAGATTATAACAGTGTGGGGGAAAAAAAAGAAGAGAAGTACCTGCAACAATCTCCAGAGAATCGTATCCCAGGATTCGGTCCCACAGAAGAAGCAGCTGGTCAGTAGACAGATAACCAGAAAAGGCTCGCACCATCCACTTGAAGGCGATACGCAACCTGGAGACAAAAACATCACATTCACATCTGTCTGTGAGAGACATAAAAGGAGACTTCTACAATGAGTACACATGATATTCATGAGGATTCATAAAAAACACAACTTCTTTAACTATTATCGCAATCAGATTTGAACATTTTTTTATTAGTATGGGATTGTTGTGGGAAACAACCGCTTCACACTCCTCACTGAGTGGCTGAGAAATGGCAATTTCAGTAGTTTACCACAAGATGGCAATAGCTCATAACTAAAAGACTGCAGTGCTGCAAGAATAAAATGTGTGTGTGTGTGTGTGTGTGTGTGTGTGTGTGCGCGCGCAACTCCTACACCATATGAAAACAGATAAACATAGAAACACAATTCAGTCTTAATAACCCAGATGGGAACAGACAGAAATACTGTATAGACGACAGTGAAAACAAGGAAATGCATCTTTTATGGCCACTTTGCCAACCTGCAGCGCTGTGTAAAGGGTGAAAATGAATAAATGATTTCCGCGGACCTGACGAGGCAGAAATGCTGCGTTAAAGACAGGCAGACTGTACTTTCTTCATGAAGGTGAAGACAGGCATATTCAGCATGGCAGGTTTGTCTGGTTATGAAAAATGGCCCCATAAAAATGTCACAACTCATGAGGGCTTCAGAACTTCGGGATGTCCCGCTGTCACGTTGTCAGTCCCTTTTACCGTCGCTTTAAGTTGGTAAGAAGTTAATGTCGGCGGATGCTCGGCTACTCACGGCTGCGCCCCGATCTGCCGGAGGTGGTAGAAGAGCTGAGGCAGGTGTGTCTGGAGCAGCCGCTCAAACTGCAGACACAAAGACACTATACCCTGCAGAACATAAAGGACATGTGCACACGTTCAGAACATGCATAAAGGAAGATGTGCAGAAGCAAACTACTGTATTTTTCAGAATATAAGGTGCACTTAAAATCCTTTAATTTTCTCAAAAATCGACAATGTGCCTTATAATACGATATATATGGTATAGTTAGAATATTTTGGAGGAAAATGTGAAGGTATAAACAGTGAGCTCACCGAGGGAGAGGAGGAGATGGAGTGTAATCTGAAGAAGTAGCGGATGTACATTTCCCTGAATACACTGTACAGCTTGGACGGCTCGTTGTACAGGAAACACAAAGGTGCCACTGTGGGACAAATACACACACACAAACACACACACTCACTGTTATATCTTTCTGAGTTCCTCCTGCAAGTTTAGAGTACGAACTGAACAGAGCAAAACATACTCACCGTACATTGAAAAGCCATGAAAAGGGATGACACCTGTTCAAATGAGATGAGTCAGTGAAGTTTCATTATCAGTGTAGAGAGAAAACAGACAGACAAACAAATTATTTTGTTTGAATAAGTACAAAAATAGCAAGTAAACACACTCATATAAAATAATATGAGGTGAATGTCAAGGTGCAGGCTCACCGTTGGGAGGATAAACAACAGCACACTCCTCATCCCCTACCTTCCCTGTTAGACGGACAGACAAACAGAATTAACACAACACTGTGTGTGTGTGTGTGTGTGTGTGTGTCCTAATTATTACTGTCATGTGCATCCATGGCTATTTGTGTGGAGACACGTGTAAGGTCATCCAAGTGAAGTGGCACTCTGATGAGTTCATGTGATGATGTGTCTTCTGTGTGTGTGTGTGTGTGTGTGTGTGTGTGTGTGTCCTTGGTGGAGGACACATCATCTCACCCTGGATGTAGGATTTGGGAGGAGTGGCACTGTTGTATTTGAAGTGATCTAAGACGGCAGTGTCCCGGGAGAAACACAGCAGCACCTAGGAACACACACGGGTTTGGTATAAAAAGGCTCTCTCTCACACACACACACACACACACACACAGCTATTTGGACTAAGTAAAGATGAGGAGAATTAAAGTTTGCAGATGCTCAAATGTTTCAAGGAACCTTAACCTGAGGAACGGTGTCCTCTTCCTCCTACAGACACACAGGTGTATTGATTACAGGGACAACATGTAATATAATCTTTGCCATGACAGGGGACGGGGAAGACAGTAGTTAATTGTTTTTTGACAATGGCCCTGAGCGACACTGCTTCATCTTGAGTAAGAACGCTATTAAAGCAGCGCACGTGGATCCAGGATGTACTGAGGCAGACGGCAGCGGAGCCTGGAGTGGCTGCTCGTTTCACAGAACAATTACAGCCCCATTTCTGTGTCTTTTTCAGAACCAATTTCATTTCCAACCGGCCACTTCAGACAAATTACATCGGGTGCAGAGAGGGGAGGGGATAATCTCTCAGGGCAAAAAGGTGGCCAGTGGCAATTGGTATGATATGAGGACTATAGCATGTGTCCAGAGTGCCTCCTGTTTGACCTTACAGTGTACCTGCTGTGGTCTGCTGTTGTTATCTTTAAAAATAATGAATCTCTTATTGTCCCTCGATGTCGCAGCTCTGTCAATGTTTCCTCTACTAAGATCTGAAAGGCAATTTATTTAGTATTAACTCTGTTTTGTAGGAGGTAGAGACGTGTTTCTCACCTATTTCCTGTTTATTTATTTTAACCAAATAAATCCTAAACTGTCGAAATTGTGATGTGACGTCCTTTTTTCTTCGACATCCAATTTTGTACGATCGTAACAACACGCGGGTGTACCCACGCACACGCCGCCATGAGTGGATTCTTTCACTGCCTAGTGAGTCTGCCATCAGTCAATATTGGCAGCGATACCGCAGCTTTGTTCTCGCTACACCTGTGTACTCACCCGTTAGCCACCGAGGAGCATGACATGTTAACAGCCGCTGAATAAACCGGTTGCCGAGTATATATGTAGGTTTATCAGCTGAGCGCCGAAGGCAAACAGAGCAGTGACTGCCAATAATAACAGGTTGGATCCTCGTCTGGGCTGAATCTGTAAGTGTCGCTGAAGAGGAACGATGTCGTACAGTAACCGTCCGTACGACTTTGAGCTTTTTGGGACAGTCAAAAGGATTCATGGGTGACGCTTAAACTCTTATCCAGTGGAACGAAGAAGTGATTTAACTTTGTGTTTTTAAAGATCCTGAGGCATCTGATGCCTCGCCGATTTGATGTGTTGCTGCATATTTCTGACCACCAGTAAGGATCCAACACTTGGATCAAAGCGTGATGTTTTGGCGTGGTTTGCTTATATTGCCCAGCCACTGTCAATAAACTCTCATCACACCACACCCACGCAGTCCCTATGAAACTAATAATTTTAAGTTTTAATAAATAATAAGTAACCCCCTCAAACTTCACTGTTTCTTATTTAGTCACGGATATTTGATGTTACAGAAAAAAATAATTCATCTGAAACCAAGTGTTATGGGAACTGTGAGTCTACCTGATAGAGGAAATCTTCAAACACAAAGTAGTAGTCGTCATTGCTGGCGGTGAGCTTTACATCCTGTTGGGCGGGACACGTGTAATTACATTTTGTTTTATTAACAGCACAGGAAAATGTACAGCTTGTAAATAACTTCACTGGTATTAGAAGAGAGGAGGATTTTTAAAACAGGGAGGCTGTAAACGTATGCGCAGGGATGGACGCAAAACATTTCCAGAAAAGTTTATGTTAAGCAGAATAAATGTTTTGGCTCCAACATAAACTTCGTAAACACGGACAGTGTCAGAGCAGAGGAGTGTACCTTATAGATAAGGTTGTCCACCAGCAGGTCGTGTTGTATCACTCCAGCCGTTAGCTGTTCATAATGCATCACGTCCTGAAACAGCAGAAATCAAACACATTTAATGTCTGCATAAAAATCTGATCCAGCGTGTGTGGTATTGTGGTCAGCTTAAATTATTGACATAAGGGAGCAAGTGTTGGACAAAAATGACTAAATTCCAGCTCTCTGATAAATTGGGTGAGTAAAAGACCCCCGCCTTTTCAGATAGCGCTAAATCAACTGCATGTATTGTGACTGCGATGACAGGAGGATTAAACTGAGCTTAACGGATGGGTGTCGTGTTTCCGACCGCATGGTTAAACTCGAGCGCGCCTCCGGTTTGAGACGGGTTATCATAAATGAAGAGAAGAGCAGGCGACGGGGTGGACGGCGCGATAAAAATGTCCTCCGTGACAGCCGCGAAGGGCCTTGGCAACGGCCGGCGCTGCGGATGTGAGGAGAACAAAACCAGAGATGGTGATTTTGACGGCTGAGGGAGAACACTGAAACCACTGTGGGTACATGGACAGCATCAGAGAGGGGGACTGAATTAAGTTCTGCTGAAATTTTGGAAATGAGGGTCACTGGAGTATTCGTAAAGAATAGAATCTGCTAAGCAATTTTGCACTAGCCAAAAAAAAAAAAAAAAATGAGACAATGCACATGCTGTCCTAAGTCAGCTCTGACTGTTTAATGTGTTTGGCCTCGTGCCGTCCAGAGCCGCTCTGACGCTCTCCAGACCTCCAGTCAGGTCGCTGTAACTCTCCCTGAGACATCAATCTTCCCATCACAGGCGTTGTTTTATCGACTTGGCCTGGATGGGAGACTCTGGACTGCAGCGTTTACACATGGCTCTGCCACACAGGCGGGCCGCTGCTGTGTTTGGGCTAACTGTGCTAAATCGCCAACATTTGATTATCTTAGCACACGGGGACATGGACACGGCTAAGATCAACGGGACAGAGGCGACGAAGTTGTAGGTCAGTCCCGCGTGTGGGTTTTCGCTTTTTAAAATCCCAAAATAGAAAAGGAACAGCGCAAATATAATTCTTACTTGGGCTGAAAACTTATAGTAAACACGCAGTCTGGGAATCACTGCAGCTGTGTGTGTTTATAACAAACACCGGCAGCTGACAGCCGCCACCAGGGTGCAACTGGGCCGCGTGTTTGTGTGTGCGTGCAGTACCTGCGGCTGGTTGGTGGAGTTCAGGATCAGGGCCCACAGGTCCGCCCGGAGCCCGGTGGGGCAGCCCTGCCTGCTGTACTGCTGCGCCGCCGCACTGTCCTGCTCCACAACCACTGGATCAAAAAAGAGACAAGTTGGACTCAAAAGAGAGCAGTAGAAAGGCGATACACAGAAATATGTGATTAGCTTAGCACGTCTCTCTGACTCTATCTTAAGCATTTTTTTTTGTCTAAATACATCAATCAGAAATACCAAAAACTTGCTGGTTTCAGCTTCTCAAATTGATGACTTCCACTTCTCTCTCTCTCTTACATATCTGTGAATATTCTCATTCATCCAGGTCATATTGAACGCAATTAGACTTGGTTATATGTCTCTGAAGACGTTTCACCAGGGATTAATCTGTTACATCATAGTGAATAATTATGAATATTTTTGGCTTTTGTACTATTTATTCAGACAAAATGAGCTATTTAAAGACATCACCTTGTACGCCTTGACAAAAATGTGATTTCACAGATTAAATGATTAATAGAGGAATCCACAAAATAATAAGCTCACACTGTCAGCAAGACTTGGTAAATGTTGTCATATAACCGACTTTATGACTCTTTTCTACAGTTTGGAACTTGAATGGAGGCAAACTACAAAGCTAGAAGCAAGACTGGAGAAACACAGGATGCCTAAAATCCTGAAATTTGACCTGCAAACCAAAAATATATCTGAGCAAGACAAGACTAACATAGAGCCTCCAGATTTGCTGGCAGAATGACATCATGTGCACAAACAGCGAAGTCATCCAGAGCAGCAGGGAGCCAGCTGCATCAGCTGGGAAACTCAACACCTGTACTTCTTGAATGACCGCACGCTGACAGGCAGGCCTTTCGACTCGAAAACTGTTTCTGCGAGAAATCTTGGAAGGCATGACCTCCAGTAGCACAGAAATAAAACATCTTTCAATGGGGACAGCAAAAACCCCGCTGCAAATATGTCAATTAGGAATTCATAACACTTGTTAATCTAAAGGAGCGTTAGCCACGTGTTCAGGCTTTACGACCTCGTTCCAGCGTACACACAAGTTCACGATTTCATTCTATGTATAAACACGAAAAATCATAACAGACTCCTATAATGGCGATTATTACATAACTTTCCAAAAAAGACCCAGGCGTATGCTGGAAACAGCCTCTCCCACGTCTCCATTCTGCCCTAAATCTCTGTTGTGACAGTAGCCAAAAACACACAGCCCTTGACTTAAGGTGCTGGCCAGTCATAACATAAACGAACACACTCCTCGGCTCTTAAATTTCCTATTTGAGTGCACTTAACACTTGGCCTGGAATACAACTCGCAGCTCGACGGCCAACACGCGGCCGGCCGAGGGTGAAATAGCGGAGCAGGGGCCCTGTGGCTGTGTATACAAAATACTGCTTGTGTTTTTGAGACTCTTGTCGATTGATGCCTGATTGGCGTCCATAATAAGGACGGGGTTTACATTGGGCTCATAGCACAGAGATGAGATAAGAGTTTAAGTAGGTCTCATGCCGATTAAGGCACCTGAGAGCGCAAAGAGGAGGATTTGCTTAATGGCAGGAGCTGACGTTGGGGATTTTCTTCAGGTATGAGGTGTTCGGTGAGTCAGTACGTAATGTTTCATACAAATGCTCCATATTCTATGTAAGATTATATTTGATTTTTAAACTTTTATAGCAGTGCCTGTAATGAGTATTCACCCCTCTCTTTTATTTTTCGCTTAAAAAATGGATTCACAGTGGATATAAATAGATTTTTTTACATGTATCTCCAGAAAAAAAGGCCATTTCATGTAAAAATAATAGCAGATCTACCTCTCTTCCATTCTATTATAAAGCACAAAAGTACATATCAAGTTAAATCTTGACTAACTGGAGTTAAATTTGGGTCAATCTGTAAAGAAAAGTTCCACTATATATGCATTATAAACACAATATAAAACATCTAAGAACACCAAAATCATTTCCAGAAGGACATTTCAAGTCAATTTAAAAACACAAAGCAAATACTGACCTTTTCTCCCAGTTTGAACGTACTCATTTTCAAACAAGTCTGCCCAGAGACGAGAAAGACAGAG
>JAOXYL010000051.1:6314874-6324916 GCA_028564955.1 Terapon puta | reverse complement strand
TGTGTGTGTGTGTGTTCCCTGTATGTGCATGCAGCGGGGCAGCAGTGGGAGAGGAGGGGCGCAAATTGGACAAGTTTTTTTGGGGAGAAGAGACTTTAGAAAACAGCCACACACACGCACACTCGCGGCAGCTTCGCATGACGCGCTGCAGACCTGCGGATTTCCAAACAATGTCTTAATTTTTTGTCTTTCTTGCACAAGAAAGACCCCCTTTTTTAAAAAAAGAAATACTGATAAGTGACCACACGCAGTTGTTTCTCTAAATTCCCTTTTCATCCCAGGGGTTTGCGCGTTTTGAACTTTGGATGCGTGGATGGTTGCAGGAGCGTTTCCAAGTGCGCAAAGGAGGAAAAAAAACGTGCCGAGTGCCATTGAAGCCGACTGATGCCCCCCTCTCTGTCTGACTCGCCGTGAATCATGTCACGCCGGAAGCAGAAGCGACCCCAGCATCTCGTTAACGCGGATCCGGGGGGCCCGAGGCTGCTATCTCACGGTGAGAAAAACATCTTTTACGAGTGTGCATGCGTTTTTGTCTTTGAGTCGCCTGAGAGGAGTTCGACTCGTCCCGCAGCCAAGAAAAAAAGGGGCGCTCATGACTGCGTGGATTCAACCTCTCAGAGACTCCCAAAAATACTCAAAGAACTTAACGAAAGCAAAAGTTTGGGCTCGGACTAACATGATTTGCGTTTTTATTGTGTGGGTTTCTCGTTGATCTGTGTTGCTTTATTTACTGAACTTTATTTTACGCACGGCCACATTCCGACAAACGCACCTGATGTGACAGATTAGTAAAAAAAAAGTTTAGGATCCAAGTTTGTCCACTGAAGAAACCCCCCCTCTGCTTTGTCATTCACTGTTATGGGCCCCACTAAATGGAGGCCTTGGGCACTTTGGTCAGGGCCAATAAACTTGTCCCTGTGAAGTGAATAGAGCAGGATTAACCAACATCGCCTACATCTGTGGCCATTTTCATGTGCTGTTCGTCCTCTAGGAAACCCAACAGGCTGCTCAGCGCTGACTGCTGGAGGTCTTTGATTAGTATGGAGCACTCTCTTATTTGTTAACAATAAGGTGCATGGGTGGGGGGAAGGGAAGCCAGTGTTTTTGGTAAAGATTAATCTTCCACCCTTCCATTCTCTTCTTCTTTTGCTCTTCATCCATGCTTTTCTCTCTTATGCACCCCTCTCCCCCTATTTTCCACCTTCTCAATACTTCCCTCCCCTCTCTTTCTCCCTCTCTCTCAGCCCCCACAGCCCTATTGACTGTATACCCCTACACACTTGGGGGTGGGGTGTGGGGTGGTGGGCTCAGATGGATGAGAAAAAGAGATTCAGAGGCGATAGAGAGATTGTTCTCGCACTTGTTACGTGTTGCAGTGAGTTATATCCTCAAGTACATGCACTCAAGACTCTCTGCAGGTAAACTTTGACTAATCAAAGTTAAGGCTTTGAGTTATTTAGGTGTTTCCTGCAGGTTCAGGTTTGTTTATAAGTGACAGAGAAGGGATTTCTCAGAGGTACAGTCTTTCATTCCATCACTATATCTCTCCAGGAGGGAATAGTTAGTTTGTCTCTCCATTGTTGTTACCCTCCCCCCTTCTTTTTCTTTTTACTCTTTCTCACTCTGTGCTCAAGATTCTGAAAGAATTTGACCCCTGAGCAGCAGAGGTCAGATTAGTTGACCAATCAGAGTGTCTGGACAGTGCCCAGAACCCTTAGCGTGGCCTGACCCTTGACCTCCACTGTGACGTAAGGGGGGATGGGTGAATGGGGAGATGAAAGACGTAACTGCTGTAGGGAGGGGGTGGGTTAAGAGGGGTTATGGGTTGTCTTGGTGATGCCCATTGTCCTCTAAAATGTGTTGCTATAGCAGCAAGGTGGTCTGTAAGCTTTTTTGTGTGTGCAAGATGTTTGAGGAGTTTTGCTCCGGAGAGCACAGATTGAGACAAGACATCCCAAAGACTCATAGACTACAGAGTTTCTTTCACTTGTTTATTTTTCTTGTTCATGACCATTTTTGTTGCAGGCATTTCTTTTGAAGATCTCCTGGTATGCACACAGATTTGCTAAACTAAATTTGTAAACAATAACTAGAAGCAATGAAATAAACACACTGTAACTGAAGCAGAAAGTTTTAATGAATTTACATACCTGGATATCTGGCTTGATACTGGAGATTGCGCAATAATGTCCTTACTATAAAAACAAACACTGACTTCAATATGAAGAATTTAAAAAACACTTTTTCGTCTTTCTATCTGTCAATCTGCAGATGACCACCTGGGCATGAAGTCACCGTCTACATCCCTTGGATCAGAGGTGACATCATCAGGCTCCTCCTCCTCATCCCCCTCTTCGCTTCAAGACTGCCAGCCGCCTCTGGCCCCTCGCCCATCCCCTGGTGGGCTCCACGCGCCCTCCTTACCCAGCGAGAGCTCGCCTCCTCCCCACTGGCCCAGCCACATTGCCCCCTTCACCACCTCCCTTCCAAACACCCACTCTTCCCTCTCCCCAGACTTCCCTCACCCCTCACTGTCGTCCCAGACACATTCACCTCCTCCTTTGGGTCAAACCTCAGGTTCCCACAGCATGTCCCACCAAGGAAATTCTCACTCCACCATGACCTCCCCACCAATGGGCAGCTCTGCCACCACCACTACCTCCTCCTCTTCCTCATCCTCGTCTTCTCAGTGTGCGCCGCCTCACCGCGACAGCTCCAGTCCGAGTCAGCAGCAGGCCTCAAGCTCTCTGGGGCAACAAGGACAGATCCAGGTGCCGCCGACTCTGGCCGTGCTTCTAGAGGAGTTGAGGGTTTTACAGCAGAGGCAGATTCACCAGATGCAGATAACAGAGGAAATCTGTAGGCACGTTCTGAGGCTCGGAGGAGCTGTCTTTGGCCAAGATAATAATGCTCAGGCCAGTGGTGCAGACAGCAACCAGAAGTCTACAGGAGCAGCATCTTCTTCGCCAACACACCCCTCCACTGCCACACCAGCAACCACAGCGTCATCGCTTTTGACTGGCCTTCCATCTTCACTCTTCCCCCAGCCATCTGTCTCCAAATCAGGTGCTTCACATGTCAATGGCAGCAGAGCTCCATCCTCCTCTACCTCTTCCTCATCTATTTCATCCACTATCAGCTCCTCTGTTGCCTCCCTACACCCTCTGTCCTTGTCACTGGGTTTACCACCACGTTACCTCCATGAGAAATCGTCAAACACCTCCTCATTTGGTCATAGCAATGGTATCAGTTTCCCGACTCCTCCCCTTCCCACTACCAGCCATTCCCAGGATCTCCAGCCCAGCTCCTCTCTTGGCTCTGCCTCCTCATCAGGACGCCCTCAACATGTGTGTCGTTTCTGTGGGAAGGTGTTGAGCAGTGATTCATCACTCCAGATCCATCTGAGGTCACACACAGGCGAAAGGCCCTACCAGTGTCCAGTCTGCTTGAGCCGTTTTACAACCAGAGGAAACCTCAAAGCCCATTTCCTGCGGCACAGAGAGCAGAACCCAGAGCTGTCCCTCTCCCTGCTGCCCCCAGCCCTGTCAGAACAAACTCAGAGTGGCTCTGCCCCTGCTTCCATCCAGAGAAGAAGAAAACGTCGGGCTGATGATGATGAATCATTTAATGGAGTGAAAGGAAGCATTCCCGGGATGACAGAGAACATGGCTTTAGGATTCCTGTCTGGAGCATCCACTCGGCCATCGCCTTCCTCTCTACCTCTGCCCCCCTCAGTTGACATGGCATTGCTGTCCACAGCCCATTCACTGCTGCAGCTAAACAGAGCCTCAGTTGCAGCTGCCAGTGCATCTAGCACTGCATTGCCTTCCTCCTCATCGTCCTCATCTTCCTCCTCCTCCATGAGCAGCCAGTTCAAAGGAGCAAAGCAGCAGAGATTTGATGAGAACACACCTCCTCACTCCACCCTCCATACAACCTCCCCATACTCCCAGTTGGCCCACCTTCCCAAGATTCTCTTCCCTGGAGGTACTTCCCCTCACCACCTTGCACTTCTGCGGCCCCCAGGACACCCATCCACCTCCCACTTGACTTCACCTCATCAGCTGCCCTTCCCCTTTCCACCTTTTCCCAAACCATCAACCTCCTCTCCCTCTTCATCCTCGCCCACCACCTCGACCCAGACCTCAGACACCTCCAAGTTGCAGCGTTTGGTACAGAAGCTTGAAAAGCAGCCACAGGGAGGTGCATCTTCTTCCTCATCTTCCTCACAAAACCCTGCTGAAGCAAATGGGGACACACACGGCCATGACTTGACCACCACCTCCAGTGCCTATCGCAGGGAAATGTTGGCTGCTCTCGGCCTGAGCCCAAGTGCCAATGCTGCTCTAGTGACCAGCCAAGGAGTCTCAGGTTCTGGTACCACAACTACCACGACTACTCCTTCTCTGCCTGCTGCGCAGGCTGCTAATCAGTGTGGTGTGTGTCTGCGTGTCCTCAGCTGCCCCAGAGCTCTGCGTTTGCACCAGGCCACACATCTGGGAGAGCGTCCATTCCCATGTAAGCTGTGTGGTCGTTCCTTCTCCACAAAGGGCAGCCTTAGGGCCCATTTGGCCACTCACCGTGCAAGACCAGCCAACTCTCGTGCCCAGAACTCCTGCCCATTGTGCCCACGCAAGTTCACCAATGCTTTGGTTCTTCAGCACCACATCCGTTTGCACTTGGGAGGACAAATACCACCTGATGAAGATATGCCTCCTGAAGATGGAGCAGAAACCCAGAATGCCTTCAATGAGGGTGATAATGACTCCACTGATTCAACACAACAGCTCCTTCCTCTTGCCTTAACAACAACCTCAAAGTTACAAACTGATGCTCTCAACTCAGGGTCCACTTCTAAGCAATCCACAGCTGCTGATGCCATCTCTGTGAAGACGGAGGAATCAGAGGACTCAGCACCAAGTGTTAGCCCACCCCTGACCCGTAATCCCCCCTCAGCGGGATCAGAGGACCCCCTGCGTGTGGAAGACAACGCCCTAGCTGATGGTAGCCCTATGAACGGCTCCATATACTCTGAGGAGGAGACCCACGCTGACCCGGGCAGCACCAGCCCTTTCAAAGCACCCGCAGCTAGTTCTCATTCGGCTGTAGTGAATGGAGAAACAGAGGCAGATGACACCCCTCTTTCTCTCTGTGTTTCCAAGCCTGGAGTAGAAAATGATACACCACATAGCAGTGTTGATAATGATGAATCTGGCTCCACAGACAAACCCACCACAAATCCTGATTCTGACCCTAAACCCCCATCTGCAAATCCTTTACCTGCTCTCACCCCACCTGCCAGCCCCGGAGCTGTCCGTGAAGCAGAACAGGCCTGTGGCAATGTACCACAGGAGGCACAGGAGAGAGATGCTGTCCAGAGCAAAGGCAACAGTGAGACCACCACACCCACTGAGCCTTTGCCAGTGTTGGATCCAGAGCCGAAGAAGGACGCACAAATGGACAAAGGTTATGGCGTGCCAGAAAAACCTTCAGTGGAACCAGAGCCCGCTGTCCCAACACCAGCACTGCACACCCAGCCTGCTCGCCCAGACAAACCCTACAGCTGCTCCCAGTGTGGGAAGGCATATGCCAGCCGTAGTGGACTAAAGGTAAGAGTTGAAGATATTCTGTATTTGCACAGTAAATAAATCTGAAGCTCTTTTAGTGACCATACATTTCATTCTTCTGGGCTTGTTAGTAAATTATTAACATGTTGTGTCTCTCATGGACAGGGCCATATGAAAACTCACCCAGGAGCGTTGACCAATACTGTCTCCAAGGCTCAAACCAATGACAATGACACTGCGGAGGATTGCAGTTCACACTCAGCCAATAATAACCCAGGACAGCAGGATGAAAAGCAGGGATTGGCTAAATCCCCTGAAAAAGGTGACAGCATGGATCCTCTACCAAACAGTGTTGTCTCGGATGCGGCAGATGAGCCCATGGACACTACTGTGTAGATGAGTTAGCATCATTAAATGGCTGCAGTCAGTCTATAAAGGGTCCTGACAAGGGAATGTATTTTTAATAGAATGAGTTTTGTTTTTTAGAGATATTAATTCTAATTCATGTTT
Source organism: Terapon puta (assembly GCA_028564955.1). Lineage (NCBI taxonomy): Eukaryota > Metazoa > Chordata > Actinopteri > Centrarchiformes > Terapontidae > Terapon > Terapon puta. The sequence goes on along the minus strand of JAOXYL010000051.1, from coordinate 6,318,839 downwards.
ACCTTTTGTATTAGGCAGATAGGTCTAGTTTGTACTGTAGCAACATTACAAGAAATTTGTGAATGTAGTATTTTAGCTATGTATTTTTGTATTTCAAAGACCACAGTGAGGCCTTATCTTACACACTTCATAGACTTGTCACAATGAGAATTAATTGTTTGTGCTTTTTTGCTGACACCTTTTCAGCACATACTGTATAAGCTGATTTGAATAAGAGGACAGTCCAGAATTTTACAAGATGAACTCCATACCAAAACAGGCCAAATTAGCAATGGCCAATGTTTGTAAATATGAGCTGCGGTTATGTTTTATGCCGTTTTTATTGTTACTTTCTTCTTTCCTTTTTTAATGCCATGCTGCTAAAAGCATGTTTCTGATGTGCTGAGTTGCACTGTGAGTTGCACTGTGTCAGGTGCTGCCGAAACATCGATTTAAACAAACACACGTTAACAATGATGATAACCACGATGATGTTGTTGATGATCATAATGATGACCATGATTGTGTTAGATTGTCAGTACTTTTTGTGAGCAGTCCTTGTACTTATAGCTGTAAACTTTGCTAGCAGCTTATTCATATTGATGATTGTAAATGGGATTTTCTTGTTGTTGACTGACGCTATCTGCAGGTTCAAATCAACAACAAGGATGAGCCGTTATACCCCCCCCTCCTCCTTTATCTTACCCCCCTTCCTTCCCCCTGCTCTCCTCTCTCAAAGCACTTGAGAGTTTTCTGCTCCTGCAGAAATTGTCTACACTCACTGCATTCCTGCTTAGCCCATTTTAGTGTTTGTATGCTTTGCTTTTCCCTTTGTAAACCCTTTTTTTGTAGCAATGACAAAATATGTTCCCATGCTTCCCATGTGATGTATAAAAGATAAATAAAACAATGGCGATGTGAAGAGGAGACCTGTTTGTTGCTCGTCTGTGTCTTTTTTTTATGCGGGGAGGGGTGGGGTATTTTTTGTCTGGGTTCAGTTTGAGCCTACGTCTCTGTGAATTCATTTATCTGTTTAGGTATTCTGTTTGCATGACTCTTATTCAGTGTGTGGCTGCATGTACGCTGTTGGTCAGTTTTCACTTGTTTGTTCCAGCTCTTGGTGTGTCTGGATTGGGAGGTCCTTTGTCTGGGGCGCTGGGCTTGCTGTCTCCTAATTCTGCCTTTTTTTCTGCCCTCAGTGTCTTTTAATATGTTTCAGTTCCCTAGTACTGTGTGTGTGTGTGTATGTATGTGTGAAAAGGATAATCAGAGCCTGTATGAGTGTGATTGAGGGTGCAGCTGTAGAGGCCGCCACCTCCCTCGCCTCCCCCCGCTGCCATTCCCTCCCCTCTCTGTGTCATACGCTCTTTCATACGCACCCTCTTTCATTTTCTCTTTCATTTCTCTCCCTCACTCTTTCGGCGCACCCCCTCACCCCTGTAACTCCCCTCCCCTCTTCCCACCCCATGTAATGAGCTGACACACAGGAAGCTCTAATCCTCACACAATGCCACCCCTCTTCCCCCCAGAGTGACTGGGAGCGGGACAGGGGGCAACAGGGACCAACCTGGCCCAGCTGTCCCCAAAATGGCCGCCTTTAATCCCTCCAGTTTTTTAGCCTACAGGGGCTCCCGAAACCATGACAACCGGTAACCAAGGGAAAGAATGCTCAGGGCAGCGAGCAGGACAAAAGGAGTGAAAGGAGCCATGTGTGAGAAGTTTGTCCACATGCGTTCGTGGGCGACAAGGGACGTGTCTCAATCAAAAAAAAAAAGAAAAGAAAAGAAGAACAAAAAAAGAAAAGTCATTTTAATAGGTTTCAGTTTGAGCGAGACGCAGGGAGGTGGAGGCGACGTCCACAGGTGTGACGTGATGGTCTGCAGGCTCTGATCACACAAAACCCATCAGCGAGTGTTAATCAACTCTCAGTGGACATCAATCATCTCCAGAGGGGGAGGACAAAAGTTTCTTTTTGGGATGTTAAAGGTCATGCGATATGTATATTTAACTTACAACTAAAAAAACCCACCAACAACCATTTAGAAGACAAAGAAGGTGTTTATCCCACATGTGCCATTAATTAAGGTTATTTAGGTAATTACAGATTTCATTCAACTGGAATTTGGCGACATAGAAAAGCATTAATTTGTACTTTTTCAAGATTTGCTTATCAGATTATTGTTTATTTAGCAGGTATAAGCAGTATAAACACAACAGTAAATCATCAATAACACATTATAATATAGTTGTGAGAAGATTTAAGCATGTGTTTGTCAAAGACTGCAGTGTCTCAAAGGAATACTGGACTGGACTGATAATGAATGATAATATTGTAAAACACAGTTCTAATAATATACTTTTTTAAAAATAAATTGCAGACCATCTTAAAACTCCTTACAGCAAAGCACAACTACATTATAGTGTGTTATAATTATCTATTCTGGTTATAATTGCTAAATAGGAGTTACTAATTTTTGTTGCTTTGTTTAAAAAAGTTTCTCACTCTTTAATGAGTCACAAAACTGTTTATTGTTGTGACAAACCAGTTAAGAAAATACTGAAGGTACCATATTATTTTAACCTTTATTAAACTTATTTACACAGTGAAGAAACTCATAGCAGAATAAAGTTCCTTCATATACTTTCTAAACTCTCATATTATGAATTTCAAAAATTCAATTTCCCTCTGAGCGACTTCTCTTAGCTCTTCTACATCTGAGTAATATTTTAATGCTTTAATGAGATTATAAGAGTGTGACTTGACCAAAGATGATCTCAATGAGTCTACTTGAGTGAATAAAACTGCATAATGAATCTAATTTAAAGCCTTTGTTATGACATAATCCCAAATAAAGGTCTGTTAAGTCGGTGTGAACTCCACTTTAGAGTCACACAACATCCGTCAGTACTTGTCAAATCCACAAGAGAGAGCTGTGGTCCTTAGTTTGGTCATTCATCAAACAACATCATTGTAATGCAAACAGTCAGTATTTACTTTGTATTATATTACACTTAATTGGTTTATTATGTCTTATCCTGCAAAGAAATAATGAATGCCCTGATTGTCTGTATTTGTTTTTATAAGTTTTACTTCATTATAGACACGTTTGTCTCTTATGTGGAGACAAATGAAACTTTTGAATTCAAGTCTAGAGATGTTTTAATCTTCCAAAGAATGATTGAGTTATGAATTCTGATACAGTCAAATGAAATCCCCAAATTTGGTTTATTTGAATGTTAGTAGGAACAACCATGAAGGATGAAATGTTCTTTCATAGGCTAATAAGAAAACATAGATTTTTAAAGCTAAATAAACTATTTAAACCCCTCTTGGGGAAAAAAAAGTATCGTCACACAGCTGAAAACAGGAAGAATTTCTGACTTGAAGTGGTTCTCTGGGGACAGCTATACCACAAACACACGATGATCTTATAGCTCATGATGCATCGCTGCAGATGAAACTACCCGGCAGTATATGGAGATCTTAAAATGAACCTGAACCTGAAACATCTACAGCTTAAAATGCAACATACACAGCAGTAATATTAACCCAGAAACATCAGATAAAGTAAGTTAGTAAAAAACTGACAGGAAACATTTTACTGCACAAAGAGTACTTTTACATACTTATATACTTTCACATTAGTATCATTTTGAATACAGGACTTTTACTTGTAATTAGTTACGTGTAGTTGTGTGTAGTATGACTACTAAGTAAATTATTTAAATGCTTCTTACACCACTGCAACTCACCTTTTTGTAACAACAGCAATATCAAAGATGTTAATATAAACAATAATAATTACCCATAACTTGTCACTTATCACACATTTGTCCAATTATTATAACAACAACAATTATAATACTAAACTGTAAAAAAATCCCTAACTCCTTTATAATAATAACAATAACAATAACAACAACAACAACGATAATAATAATAACAATAACAATAACAACAACAACAACAACAACAACAACAACAA
>JAOXYL010000051.1:6229662-6241797 GCA_028564955.1 Terapon puta | reverse complement strand
GTGTGTGTGTGTGTGTACTCGACACACGCAGTAATGTTGCACTAAAATAGGGGGTCCCAAAAAAGTTATTGCCAGCTTGCAGAGTAGACATGCAATTTTTTTTTTGTTTCACGTTATAATAAAAAGCCACTGGTGCGTCGATGCGTGCTGTGATGTGAGAAAACGTGTGCCTCCGTGTGTTTTTGGTGTGCAGTGTGTGTCTCAGGAATTACTGAAATCTCCTCGAGCCATCTACGGGAAACTCTTCGAAAAGGCACTTAAATAGGGGAAATGATTCTTTTTTTTTTTAATATATAGATATATAATTATCTGTGATATAACATGGATGCAAGTGGCAGACGTATGTGGAGCCAATCCACATCTACAAACATCAATGTAAGACTAAAATGCAAATGCATTCACACAGTTGCAGTCATACAAAAACACAATTTTTTTTCCATCGTGTCGTCTAAAAACTCTAATCATTCAATCTGACAGTAGCCTGCCTCAGTTTCTGGATAGGGAAGATTCGTCTGTGCAAAAGTTTACCTTCAATGTGCAGCCTGGCTTTAGTTAAGTGCACATCCAATACTCGCCTACTCTCAAACTCAGCCGTGCTGCTCGTCTAAAACTTTCTCAAGGAGGTCTTTTTTTAAAAATAAAATTAAAAAAAAGGTCAAATACTTGATTCCTTAAGTCAACGATTCCAACTCAAAGCAATTTCAAAAAGGCACCAGACTTGCACAGTGAGGGTGAGTCTCGCCGTGGGCCACTCCTGTGCTAAAGTTCAAACAAATGTGGAAAGACTGGGTTTCACTTATTATCAGTGAGGGGATAAAGGAGGGGCGGGGGTGTACTGACGGGGGTGAGGAAGTCATTCAAGTGAGCATGGGCACGTCATCCTCTGAAGTGGTGTCTTCAGAGAGGGGGATGAGCAGCACCTCGTCATCTGAGGAGGACGAGGAGGAGGAGAAAGAAGGGGAGGCGGAGAGGGGCATGGAGTTGGTGGAGGAAGAGGGCGAGGCTCTGAAGAGGGAGATGCTCAGGCCCAGCGTGTGGAAGATGGAGGCCAGAGAGGGGCTGCTCGGGGGGACGGCGACAGGAGGAGTGTGGGGAGCGACCGGGGGTGGAGCTGGGGGAGCGTACGGAGGCGGAGGCAAGGAGGCGATAGGAGGCGGCAGCAGAGGGGCGGGAGCTTCCTGCTGCTGCTGCTGCTGCTCCGACTGAACCAGCAGGCCGAGTTTCTGAGGCACCGGCTGGTTGACCGCCTCCACGACCGACGAGGAGCTGGTGGGAGCGGAGGGAGCCGCCTCCTGACCGGAAGGAGCGGCGTCCGGCTGCTGCTGGCTGGAGCTTGACGCCTGGCTCGGCCTGGAGGGAGGTCTGGGGATCAGACCCCACCTCCGCATGCGGCGGACAGCCCGGCGGACGAACCGGGGCCGGCGTCTGCGGTGTGGGGAGTGGGCGGCGTCCTGGCGGAGGAGCTGGAGGATTCCCCTCAGAGAGAGAGACGAGGTCTGACGTGGAAAAAGATGCGAAGAAATGAAGAGAAAAATAGTTAAAATACATTTTACAAATATTCCTTGAAATCCTAAAGAGCTATTAAATCTGTTCTGAAACACCGAACATAACATTCACAAAATTTGAATCAAAATTTTAGAAACAAGAAGTTAGTTTGGCCAAATCCCATCAGACAGAACAGGCTTTGTTTTCTATGCTTAATTCCTCCACCTCCGCTACCTCAGCTGCCCTCAGCTGTCCTCACCAACTAATAATAAAACTCCTTAGCGTGAACCTGCATGGTAACAGCGCATTAGCTCTACCTTAACACTCTTCCTACGGCGGCCCACGCAGCCTGCTGGGTAATAATAAGGCTGCTAAAGTGGAGCATGTGACTTAAAGAAAAACAACAGGAGGGTGTACTCGGTGAGGAGTCTGAAGAGAGGAATGAGCAACACGGCTATCTGGCCTCTTTTCTCATGAATGAATGTATTGTCAAAGCTCAGACAGGAGGTTTTCACACACACTCCTTCCTTTCAGACCGTAAAACACTTATTTGTAATGGTCGATTTACAACCTCTGGAGGAGGCACAGGGCATTAACTGAGTTTTTTTTGTTTGTTTGTTCAGCATCAAGAAATAATTAGCTAAAATATGAAAACAAAACAAAAAAAAAAAACACTATAACTACAAAAGCCACAGAATAACTGATTATTTCATACTGAGGAAAAACTGCAGGCAGTTTCTACTTTCTGGTGCCCTCCACTCTCACCTCATTGGGGTTTTCTGTGGGGAAGTCCTCCACTGGGGGGATGATGCCCTGGGCGATCAGCTGACCGTAGGAGGGAGGAGCCTGCTGCTGGATCAGCTCCGCTTCCTGGCGGCTGATTGGTGCAAACAGGCTGCCAGAAAACAGGCATGTTAAGATGTTATCATGAGCCTTTCACAGCATGCACTCTTGTAAACTATATTTTTATTAAATGACACATTTGCCTTCTTTTGCAGCAGATAAACACTAACAGCTCACACCACACACTCTTCTTGTTATATGATAGTTTTCACTTCATAAAAGTTTGGCTGTTTGAAGAGTAAACATGACATAACCCACTTTGGCCGAGACAAGCTGGACGTGGGAAGCTCGCAGCTTACAACAACCTGGTACTTCTTGTTCCTCTTATGATAAAGAGAGGAGTACACAGTGTGCCGGCTGCATTGTGAGAGGTTGTGCTGTGTGACTGAGAGGTCTGGTGGTGCTGGCAACAACCGAAGCGAATAGTGAAAGGGAGAAAACTCGTGACTCGCCATCGCAGATCATCGGCAGAAAATGCGGCCGAGGCAGCGACGCAAAGCTAAAGAGATCCCTTCTTGTGTCGCATCGGAGGAGAAAAGGTTACCTGTACTCCCTGGTCCTGAGCGAGTAAAGTTTACAGGTGCAGCCCATGGCGATGACCAGCAGGAGCCCACAGACCAGGCTGCCCACGGTTGCCGCGGTGATGACCTTGCGGGGCAGGATGACGGTGCAGTTGAGCTCGTCCGTCCCGTCCTTGCAGTCCACCTGGCCGTCACAGCGCCAGCTTTCAAACACACACCTGCAGACGGGACAATGGGCCATTTGTGCATATGAGAGCAGTGGAGAAAGAGGCTCAGTTTCACATAAAAATGCATCCTGACACGTCCACTTTGACCCCTAAACTAGAACAAATGATTAGATAGTGTTTATAAGAGCTAGAACAAGGTGTTGTATCCAAGAGTTAACCACTGGTTTTATACAAATATCAACAACGGTATAATAACAACATGGTTCTGGTTTGTATTATGTATTAATGTTGTGATTTTATGTTATATATGCTTTACTTTCTTCAGTAATTCATTCATTGTGTTGAATACAACAATACACTGAAAATGTAAAGTTTATTTGTGAACATATCTAAACTTATACACACCTTAACATGGCAAATATATGTTGTTGTTTTTTAACGTTAAACCTGAGAAGATGAGTTTTACCGAAATGCAACACAACTGAAAACCCACAAAATACACAGAGTCCCGGTCCCATACCTCAAACATCAATTTAAACCTCTTAGACAGTCTAATTTCTGCGTACACCCTCTGACTCACACACTCAAAAGAAACACACACCCAGCCCTGTCTCGTGACTAACCTGACCACAATCAAGACACAAACCAATTAGATCATTTGGCGAAACAATCTACTTCAGAACAAAACAGCAGCAGCTGAACAGCTACTGAACTGGTTCTTGTTACTCAAAATGGATGAAAAGTGCTAGATATGCTCAGAGTTTGGACACCTCAAGCTCCAAAACAAGTGAGCAAACTCTGCCGATGAAGATGTGTGATATGATCCAAAGCTCCAGAACAGCCTTGATGAGGTGAGATGGAGATGATAATCCTCTCTGAGCCAGAAATGTCAGAGGTTTTCTCTTTACTGACCTGTCGCTGTCACAATGAAAGGTTCCCGGCTGGCACGTGGTGCAGTCCCTCTCGTCGCTGCCGTCGGCACAGTACAGCTGGTAGTTGCATCTCTCCGTGACTGGGTAGCACACCGGCCTGCCAGCAAAGTGACCGGACGCCACCACCCTCTGACCTGCCATTCCGCAGGCGAACTGGTTCAGACTGCAGCCCCTGCAGCCCTCCTCGTCTTTCCCCGTCTCCAGGCAGTCCCATTTGCCGTCGCAGCGCTGCTCCTGGGTAAAACAACCCCCAGCCGCCCCGCCGCACCGGCCCTCCCAAGGTGGGCAGTAGGTCCCAACGTGGAACGTGGCGTTGAAGCCGCTCCCTTCAGAGCCGGGAAGTGTCTCATACGTCAACGACAGCAGGCCAGTGTGGGACTCCACTTGGATGGATTTGTAATTGGAGGCGCTGGTGATCTGTCATAACGTAGGAAAGGAACACCAAGTTAAAAAAAAGTCTTTTAGGATACGTTTAAAAAAAATACATGTTTGTATAAAGTTCTTATATAAACTCACAATTTTAATAACGTCTCCGTTGCCTTGCGCTCTGTTGTACACGGTGAGTCTGTCTCCGGGTCCCAACACCAGCTGCTGCAGGTCCAGTCTCAGGGGCCTCGAGTCCTGAGGGTCCAGGGTCCAGACGCAGTAGAGCGCGGGGCCCCGGATGGCTGGAGGAGAGAAGGTCCCATAGAAAGTCTGGAGGAGCCCTCCGCAGGGCCACTCAATGGGAGTGGGCGTCACGGCGAGCTCCCGGTGGGTCTGAGGCTGATATCGATCCAACTGGGCCTCCTCCTTCGCTCTCTCCTCCAGCAGCGCCCACAGGTCGGACTCGCTGTCTCTGTCCGGTGTCCTGTCTTTACGTCTCTCCGAGTCCCTGTCGCTGTTCTTCTCCGTATACGACTCTGACTGGGAGTCTCTTGTCTGCGAGTCGCCGTACTTTGAGTCTTCCGGGTTTTTCGCATCTGAATCGCAGCCCTGCTCGTCTGTGCCATGGCCGGCGCCTTCACCAAAACACTCCACCAGGCCGTTACAGCGCCAAGAGAGAGGAAGGCAGCGCCCCCCTGCGCACTGAAAGGATGTTTCCGGGCATTCGTCAGAGTCTGGAGGTGTCAAAACAGATGGAGGGAAGGTAAATAAGGAGAGGAAATAACATTATCTTTTCACAAGAACTGGAGATTGTAGCAAAAAAGCAGAACTGTAGTTTTATCCAAAGACTAACTCATACTACATGATACACCCTGATTTTCTTTTACCATAACAAAGTAGAAGAACTTTTAACAAAAGACATTAATTTTAAAAAAACACCATATTAACGTACCTCTGGCAAAGTTCAACAGGAAAGATGACACAGGGAACAGATGTGGGAGGAAGTGGTGCGTTACTGTGATATTTCCCCCGGGGAACTCCATCGGTTGTGGCAACTTGGAGCCACAGAGGACAACCGGCTCGCCACCGGCCGATGACTTTATAGACACCCATTCCTTCTTGCACCTTGCAGAAAACTGGGAAAAGCTGAGGAAGATTTCAAATTGAACTCAGTGATTGCAGAACTACACTTACACAAAATGCAAAGAGAAAAAGCAGCAGTTTCTATATGATATATAAATCATCAACACTCAAAACCAGTCATAGCACCTGTCTCATTAATATCTCTGGGTGTATTAGGACATTATGTATAATGCTGCAAATCAATGAATAGCATGAATCCACAGGAATATTGAATTCCTACATGAGTTTCTTGATTCAGTTTATTGGATTATCCAAAAACAAATCTCACTATCTGATTATTTAATCCATAAACACTTCCTCAACTGGGGTAAATCCACATTCACCACCAAGCCACCGATAATGATCAGACAAAATAAGGGTCCCTATAATTACCATGTAGTAAAAATTCATATTATTAGAATAACTGAGCAAAGTGCACAGTAGTATTTTTATTCCAGAGTGCATGTGATACAGCAAAATGATTTATTTAACAAAAAAGCCTGGCTCAGTGACCTTACCTGAGGACAATAGCTTCTGTCTCTGAACCCTTGATGACCCAGCAGTCGTAGATGGAGCCGAAGCTGTAGGACCATCTGTGGTAAGCCGAGCTCCTAATCTCTCCCACTTGACTGTCCAAGACTTGGATGGGATGCGTGCAGCGGGTGTTGTGTGCCGTCGTTAAACCTGCGAGGGGCGTAAGAAAACAAATCAGGTCAACTTATTGTTAAATCTGATCTTCTCATGTGGATATCTGCCATTGTGATCAATCTGGCACATTGCAGGTTAGAGGACAAATCCTTTCTAAAGTCACAACATGAGAAAGTGCAGACCGGTTCGTCCCCTTACCATAGCAGAGGGCAGGCTCAAAACGGCAGCATGCTGCGGACGAAACAAGGACAAACAGAGCGAGTCAGGCAGGCGGACAGATCGTAAATGCCGCACAAACATGACCTTTGTCTGATGAACATTAGATGGAGTCGGAGCACGGCGACAAACGTGCGCTCACTCACCTGTTATGGCGATGACTAGGAGGGCACAGAGGTTGTAAGTGACTGTCATTGTGGTAATAATATGCCTCCTATGAAAGTATGGGAATTTGTTTTAAAAAACTAAGGGCTGAAAAGTTTTTTTTTTCTTTAAAAAAAAAAAAAATCCAAAATGTCAGAGAAGTTTCATTTTGGGATTGTTCAGGAAGACTTCATCTGCAGGGAAACAGACAAGAAGATGAATTAGGAGCCTGTCATAATGCCTCAAAATGTTATTTCTGACAACAAATAAACCAGCTAACACACACAAACATCTAAAACAGATCATTTAATAGTTGTGTTGTTTAATAAAGTGTTCGACTAATCATCTGTTGATTATCACACAACAAATCAACAATTTAATTTCCTATGAAATGCAATTATTTGATAGTTTCTTCATCTTCTTTGAGACTAAACTAAATATCTTTGAGTTCTGAAACTTGGATAACCACCAAAGTTATTTTCGTCACTACTTAATCTTAATCTTGTTCCTTCTCTCAATACGTTTTTTGGGTTGTTTTGTCCACAACCCAAAGACAAAGACATTCACTTTACTGTCACAGAGGGCCGAAGAAAGAAAATGACTCAAAGCAATTAATAAATGGTGAAAATAGCAATCAGGCAATTAATGTGGCATCTAATAACTACTCAATTAATCATGGCAACTATAGATAATTTTAAAAAGTAACTTAGAAAAATACATTTAAACTGTGGATATTGGTGACAACATTTATTTTCTCTATTTTGTAGCCCAAACTATGAGAGAATGTGTAATGTCAATGTAAGAATTACACTTTAATGAATTATCTCTTTTCGTCTTCCACCCTTCCTGAATCACTTTGAATAATTTAATTTGTGGACTTGATTTCAGCTTCATCTGCTGATACATTCACATACACTTTTACAAATTCAGACTACACAGCTGATGTTATTTTGATCTTGATCGCTGTGTTTACTCTCTCTCTCTCTGTCACACACACAAATAAACAAAGACTCCTTTTCTCTCTCTCTAACACACACACTCATTTATTTCCTTCCTTTAATCTCCTAAACAATGACGCTGTTAGCATTTCCGAGAAAAACCTTTGACCAAAAAAAACTCTTCCTTTCTCCCACTAAAGTAAATCTGTTGTTATCTCCCATCCCGATCGATCGGAAACTAATTTAATTCCCCAACAAGTTCAAATAACGTCCTTAAATAATGATACGGAATAGTTTCGCTTTGGGGAGCTAAATGCTAAAGCTAACATCCTCGTTTCTCCTCGGACGCTTTTTCAGGGCGGCGACAACACAAAAAAAATGTTCCCGAGCTCCACACGGAGGCTTTAAGTACCTTTAGAGGGGGTCCAAACATGTTGGACAGAGGCGGTGACAACCTAACAAAATGATTAAAGAAGAGGGAGAAGTACGTTACCATGTCAGTCGGCCTTTCTTGTTGACAAGTTCTGAGCCACTTCCGGATCTTTTAGCTCATGACGAAAGGGGGCGGGGCTTAACGGATTTTAATTCCATTCATAAAATTCGACATGTTTTTCTTTTTTAAATCTTTTACACTGAATCTCATCAATACTATAAAATAATTAATTGCCATAAATCCGCACAGGTTGGTCAGTGTCGAACAGGAGTTTTGGTGAAGCGTCTGTTTCTCACCACAAGGTGTCAGAGTTGGTCCGCACAACTTTACAACATCAGGTTTAATTCACAGAAATGTGACAGGGACCTCCAGGACTCCTCCTTAAAAACACTCAACTGTTAGGGCTGAATGTAATGCTTGTTTTTGTTATCACTCAATCAGTCGAGCTTCTGATTAGTTTTCTGTCGCAGCATCCCTTCAAACTATATTTAGTTATTCTGAGTGCAGTATTTTCATTTCATGCTGCTATATAAATAACTTTTTAGTGAAAGAAACACATTTCTTGACATAAAATGACTCTGCTTCAGTGGTGGAAAGTAATGAAATAAGCTGTCTGAACTTTGCTTTATCATACTCTATATGGTAAAACATTTGTTTGACTGATTAAACTCACCTTAAAAAAATAAATAAACAGATGCTAAAGTCATAATATAGCCTACAACATATTTCTACCCTCCAAGAGACTAGCTGGAACCCCTCACCATATTTTGTCATGGGTCAAGTGAAGAATCTGGATCAGTTTCATGTGTATGTTTACACATGCAAGAAGTTTGACTCCAGTTTTTAGGTAGGTTTTTAAGCTGGTAGGACAGTATACAAATTAACGTTTGAGTAATGCTTTTACATGATAAAACAGCATGTACTGTGTAAAATGTTGAATGTTCATTTAAGTAAGGTCGTAGGTTTGAAACTACAAAATTTGTTAAATTACTTTTGATTTGATTTCTTTATTAGTTTGTTTACAAAGAACTTCAATACTTTCAACACTTTCCCCATCACTCTTGTGTTTAAAATATTGTGTGATATGTTTTAAAATATCTTATTAAAAATTCATAAACTTGCACGACTTCACTCATTGAAAACTCCAAATATGCTTATGCCAATGCTTTCCCATTTTAAAGGTTTAACTGCTGAACAAAAGATGCTTTCTTCTTCAGTAAATGGTCCTGTCTCAGTGTTTACATGCTGGAGGTTCTAACTTCTACCACATCTACCACACCACACTGTGCTGAGTCTCATATTGAACAGTGACTCGCTTCCAAACTAGTTGTAATGTCACAAAATCATCTTGTTGGTCCACGTCTTAACCTCAGATCTGAAGTGACCTCAGAGAAACTTTCCGTCCTTTAACACACGGATGTTAAAACAGCTCTCTGGTGTCAAACTTTGCACCAACATCGCTCTGCACAGTGACGCTCAAACATCCAAGTGAAATAACAATAAGAAAAAGGTCACGTATATCAATGTTTACTGTGTTATTAGTCAAATGTGCTTTAAAGAAATCAAAAGTAAAAGAACTTAAAAGCAGGAAAATTATTCCTGTCAGTGTTATATGGTCAAATTAGAGCTAATTTACTTGAGTAATATTGTCTTCATACTTAATCTACCCATGAAATTTCTCATCCATAAAGCTACTAGTATATTAGGCTATATTTGGCTCAGACATGGAGTAAAAGAAGAAGGTAAAAGAAGGCTATGGCTTTGACTTATCCTGTATAAAGTTGTAAAGTTATGTATTCTCCAGGACACTCGCAGTACCTACAGAGAACAGCTCAAAGGTAAAATAAATAAATACATAAATAATAGAGAGAAATAAACACAACTTCCATAAACATAATATTTGTATACAGTACATACAGTATATACACCAGCCTGGGTTATATTTGTATGCAATGCAGGACCTTTACCTGTAATGACGTATATTAATCATTATCATTTATTTCTTAGAGTAATAAATCTGCTGTAGGATGTAGAAAATGTTTTTAAAATTGAGTCAAAATGACCAAATGAAATAAAAAAAAAACAGATTAATATCTATGCATCATGTTGTAGAGTCCATATAGTAATAAATCTGCCATTAATCAGTGCATTGATCATCAGCTGTAGTCCATGAAAAAAAATGTATATGACGTATGCACATCTGGAGGAGGAGACCCAGAGGAAAATCCATCTCTCTCTCTCTCTCTCTCTCTCTCTCTCTCTCTCTCTCCTGACCACGTCCACACACGCTGCAGACGAACCCCAGCAGAGGAGAGGGAGCCGAGCGATGAAGCTTTGGTTTTAACAGCAGCTGAGCCTTTTGTCACGGCCACCTGATGACTGCGGCGCTTTGTTCGGCTTTTATTTTGAAGGAGGCGTCCTTTTGTTGCCCGAAGTGTCCCATGAGAAGAAGATAAAAAGTTTAACGGAGTAGCATCGATTGGGTTTTTTTTTTCTCCTTTTTTCCTTTCTTTTTTCCCGTATTTGCTGTCAGGACGGCGGGACTTGTGTAGAAAGTTAGTTTTTTTTTCGTCTGGGGGGGCAGTCTGCAGATAGAATAATGCTGCCCCAGCTCCTCACCCTGCTCTGTGCTCTCTGCTGCTTGGGCTTTACCTCCGTCACTGCAAATGTCCTGAAAGCAGAGGTGAGTCTACTGAAGAAGAAAAAAAAAACATTTAAAGAGTGAAGATTCATCCACCTTAAAGAATGCAAAGTGTGCAGGTCAAGCTGTGATATGTAAATACCTTAAATTGTGCTTTTTTTTGCTTCAAATGTGTTTTCCAAATCACAGTTTTGAATATTCCTATGAGGTTGTGCATGAAAAGAAGCTCACATTGTGCAGTAATGTCATTTTCAGGTGCGTAGAAGAGGGGGTGGGCAAAGGGTACTAATTTACAGTGGGGAAAGGTGTGAAGGGGCCCTCAAAAATTGCTTGTAATAATGGTTTTAAAACCACGGGGGGGCCTCAGGGGCTGGCTATATACGGGCGCAGATATCTCTGATACGCCCCTGGTAGTTTTATAGCATTTCCAACCTCTTATTATGTCACTACAGGATGCAGGAATCATCGTTTTTCTGATATCTCTCGTATCTTTCCAGTGTTTACTAGGTTTTTCTAATCTTGCGACGGCGAGGGAGGAACTGTTTATGTGTCCCTCATGTTTGTTCTCCCTCCCCCAAACACTCCTGACGTTTATCTTTCTCCACTAAGAGCCGTTTAAAAGAGTCTAGAGCTGTAACAAGAGATGAAGCTTCACCCAGAGGGAAAAAATGCCATGACTCTAAACTCTTGTGGCTTGTGAGGGAGGAGGAGGAGTGGTGGGGGGGGGTCTAGAAATGCAGGGGCAGAGCACAGTTTAGAAACCTCAGCTGAGCTGCTTTGTTCTGAGAAAAAAAAGAGGGGGTGGTAGAGGAGAAGGGGAGGAGGGGGGGTTAATGGTTTTCATCTGCTTGTGTAGGCTGCACAGGCCAGGAAGCTGGTCTGCGCTCGCGACAAGCCGGACACGAGGTTCCTCAGACCGGGAGGCCGCAGGCAGTCAGATTGTAAACCCCCCCCCCGACCTGGAGCCGCTAAAGTGCAGCTTAGCCTTCGACTCAACAACAAATTTTGTCATCCAGGTCTCGTGCGGGTTCGCAAATGATCGGGTACGAGCACCCTGGGCGCCTCCGGGTCGTCGCTCTGCAGGTAGCTCCAGCGGTCACGAGGGTGTTTGATGGGAGCACTTACAGCTGCGCATCAGCGTTTAGTCACATCCAGTTACACTGCTGCACGTTTCAACACACAAGGTGATTCTCTGTGAAACACAGGATGCACCACTAACAGCCAGGAAATTGATTCACAGAGCAAAAAGCTCATTAGGGGGTAAAGGCAGTGAGACGTACAAGAGTCCCCGCTGTAGTTTCAGGGTGGACAGGATGCATGGAGGAGCAAAGGAGGACCTTAGTCACTGACCACAAGTTGCTGGCGTGTGAGTCAAGCCAGACATGGTGGATAACTCACAGAGCCAGACAGTTTACAAGAGGCCGCAGGCGGCTGCCCTCCTGCGGCGAACGCGCCGACACAGTGATGAATGTCTGTAAACAACGCGAGAAAACACGCCTGTTTGCAGCAGTGTCTTCTCCTCCTGCCGCTCCGGGGCTGAAATGATAATAAATAACCCCACGGTGCAGGACTCAGATGAGGAGCGATGCTGTCAGACATAGCAGTCAGTCCTGATGCAGAAAGAGGATAAGAGTTGATTATGGGTCCAGGATTGCATCACCTGAGAGCTGCATATGAAC
>JAOXYL010000051.1:6184038-6195463 GCA_028564955.1 Terapon puta | reverse complement strand
GTAACTTAACAAAAGATTTAGATTTTAAAAAAGCTTTTTAAAAGATGTAAATTATAAGAAACCAGTGCAATAACAAAGATTTAGACTCTGTAGGGAACAAAACAAAAACACCACTCAAAAAGAGAAAAAGATGAGAAACAGTATTTTAAAATGATGTTAATAATGACTGGTCTTTGTTCTCAGATCCTGCAGGCTCTCGGGAACTCGTACCACCCCGGCTGTTTTCGCTGCGTGGTGTGCTCCAAGGCTCTGGACGGGGTCCCCTTCACCGTCGACCACCACAGCAACATCTACTGCGTGGCAGACTACAACAAGTGAGACGGGCTCATGTGCTCTCCCCTCTGCTGCAGCTCACTAATATTTCACATTTCTGTCCGCACTTTGTCCTGTTTATCAGTATTTATGTGTTAGAGACGTTATCGTTAACACCTGAAGAATGCCACACACTCATTTCGCTTTCTTCAGAGACTTTACTCGACTTACTAAACTTTCTCCTGTCGCCCTGCAGGACTTTTGCCCCCAAGTGTGCTGCCTGTTTACAACCCATCTTACCCACTGAGGTGAGCCGACGTCAACGTTTTCCTAAGCCAAGCTTTTACAACCGGTGTCATAAAGGCGTTTGTTCTTTGTTTTTTTTAAGCAATCACAGGAGAGTATTTCAAAATCAGTTTTATCTTGCACGTCTTTGGTGATTCACACTTTTCTTGCTGCAACAAAATGATCTAAACGTTGCCTGTCGGGCCCGAACTCTGCGTCAATCTGACATTTTCCCTCCTTTTTTTTTTGCATCTCAGGGCAGTGAGGAGATCCTCAGGGTCGTGTCTATGAACAAGGACTATCACTTCGAGTGCTACCACTGTGAGGTGAGCCATCTAAAGTTTCATCTGTGCTTCTGTTTCCTATGAGATAATTAAATTTCAGCTCTTATCTGACTTTTGTTATGAAGTGCCTCCATGGCCAACCTCACTTCCTGTCTGCGCATTCCTGTCCTTATCTATTTTTCCCCTCT
This sequence comes from Terapon puta, assembly GCA_028564955.1. Taxonomy (NCBI): domain Eukaryota; kingdom Metazoa; phylum Chordata; class Actinopteri; order Centrarchiformes; family Terapontidae; genus Terapon; species Terapon puta. The sequence goes on along the minus strand of JAOXYL010000051.1, from coordinate 6,194,454 downwards.
CTCTCTCTCAGGAGTGTGGTAAGCAGCTCTCAGATAAGCCCGGCTCGCAGTGCTTCCCTCTGGACTCCCATCTCCTCTGCCACTCCTGTCACATGGGCAGAGTGTGCGCCACACACAACATTCCCCCCCACAACACACACTGAGCAGCCGCTGATGTTTTTGGAGACGCTGGTCTCAACGCGCCGTCATTCCCTCATGTGCTTTTTTTTTTTTTTTTGCTCTGTCTTCCTCTTTGAGATGACAACTGCTGATATTAAGACATTTCCACTGATTCACTTTCTTTGACTTGGATCAGTCCCCTTTGTCACGTGTACTGCCTGCTGTACTTCTTGTACTATTACTGTACTATAGTTATAAGGGAATGGGAAAGAAAACTACTGCTTTTTTTTTTTTTACCCCAATGTGGCTACTGTTTGCTGTAGAAGAACAAGGGATTTTGCTAAACTGTTTTGTACATATATTATCGCTAGCAAACATTTGCACTTAAATTTGACTTTACTGTAAGAGATTTGTTACGTGAATCTGTACAATTTGGGGTAAACATTACTGTAATTTGTCTTTTGTAATAAATATTTTCATTTGTGTTCAGACAACACGCATCAGGTCACACGTTTAAACAATATACAACTAACTTTAAAGCTGTTCCTCTGCACTTCCATGGCTCAAACGCTTTCATTCGCCATTAAACAGAACGAGATCGAAAACACTCACGGCCAGGTAGCGATGTGTCTTTGTGAGAAATGACTGGAAAAAAAGCAGACAAGCTGATAACCAATTTAAATTTATTCATTTTTAAATTCTCGGTACATTCAGCACTTGCAGGAGGAGAAAAAAAAGCAACAAAATAAGTTTTGAACTAAAAACATAAAATGAAAGATTAAAACTGTAACCATTACTCTATTAGAAGGTTAACTTCCTCTTTGTACCATCCATCTATTATCTCTACTGCTCATCCTTTCACAACTATGGACAATTCAGAGTAATCAATTTGCCTAACATGCATGTTTTTGGGTTGTGGGGGGAAGCCGGAGTACCCGGAGGAAACCCACACAGGCACAGGGAGAACATGCAAACTCCGCACAGAAGGGTGCTGAGCCCTCTCGCTGTGAGGTGACGGCGCTAACCGCTGCACCACTGTGCCGCCCGATCTTTGTACCTCCTCTTAAATATATATCTATATGATTGAAGGGTCAGAGGAGAGAAGGAGCCTTCAGTGCAGGGAAGGTCCGCTTCCCGTAATCATCACAGAATAAACCTCCACCTGATGAGAGGTTCAGGTCCTCGCTTTCTCTTCTCCAGAAACAAGCACAGCAAAGATGAACTCAAGCGTGTGCCCGTCTCCTCCTATCGCACACTTTTTTTTTTTTTTTTTTTTTTTTAGGTTACAGTGTTGAGACTTCTGTACCAGTTGTTTCTTCATGGGAGAGGGAGAGATGAAGGTTATTACTCACACAAACATCACCTGCTGCAGCACACAACAACCCTCAAGGCTGAAAGAAGAAAAAAAAAAAAAAAAAAACTGAACATGATTCATAAAACTTCAAAACACGAAAACAACTTTCCTCACTTTGACAAACACGGACCGTAAGTTCAGTCGTGTACACATGTATATAAAAAAGAAAATCTCAGTGCTGAAGAGTAGAACGCTAAAACTGATCCTAGAAAATATCTGAAGGTCAGGGATCTATTTTGGACTGGTTTTATTACAGGGCTCTGAAGAGGAAGGAACTGTGCACCCGCAGAACTAAAATAAAGAGGCGGGCTCCCAAACCTCAGTGGGACAAAATGCTGAGGCGAGCCAAAAAAACCACCGCGCTCTCTGCTTCTTTTCTTCAACAGAGGAGATTTATCAGCACTACAAGGAGACGAGGAGGAACGCTGCTCTCTGCGGAGGGAGAGGAGGTTTGTTTCTGGAAGACAGAAAGAGAACAGAAGAGGCGATCGGAGCAACTGTTGATTCACTACAAACAAAATATGTGATCAGTATTTTCTGTGTGAAGTGATGAGGTGAGAGGGGGGGGAAATGGCAGAAGTGTGTGGAAGACAACGCTGGCGTCAGAGTGGACAGATTAAAGCACGGCGGGGCAGGCGGCGAGGAGCAGACACAAGTCCTGAGCTTGATGCCGGAGAAACGTATCTCCAGGTGGAAACACTCCCTCCCAAGACTTCCTGTCTGCCGTGTCCTCCGCTAAGCCGCGTCACCTTCTCTCTCTCTCTTCGGCTTTCCCTGCGGCCGCTCGGCCCTCAGCGGCGTCGGTCCCTGGGGTTGCTACGGCTGCGAGAGCGCCGTCCGCCGCCGGCGCCCACAGAGGGTCTCCTGGGCCGGTGGCCGACGTCCCTCTTCTTGTCCGCCTCCCGGTCTCGGCCGCGGTCCCTCTCTCGGTCTCCGTCGGCCCCTCGCCCAGGCGCACCGCCGCTCGCCGCCACGTTGCCGTCCTTCTCCCGGACCTTCAGCCTCTCTTTCCTCTCCTCTTCGCGCTTCTTTTCCTCCTCCTCCTGCTGCTCCTTGCGCCTCCTCTCTCGCTCCTTCTGCCGCTCGGTGCGATCCAGAAGCCTTTGCATTGCCTGGTGGACACGAAGCACAGGTCAGATACATGACGTGAAGTCCCAACAGCTCAGAGTGACAGAGGAACGTAAAGGTGTGAGACCGACCTGCTCCTCGGTGAGGGGGAGCCAGTATATACAGGGAGCCGCTTTGGTCTTCAGGAACAAGTCGTCCAGCAGTTTGGCAGGAGGCTCATCTGCTTTCTCTGTTCAGCAGAAAAAAGGAAATAAGTTTTTCACCTTTTCATAGTAACAATTTTAACTGAACTTCTTTTTTATTTTGTATAAAATTTAGTTTCCTTCATCCAATCACAGCAGGGTGCGTTACCTTTCTTATCCGTCTTCCTCTCCTTGCTCTTGGGCCTCTCCCTCCTCCTCCGCTCTCTTTCTCGGGAACGGGACCGCTGTCCGTCCTCTCCCGGTCTTGCGAATTCCCGGACCTTGTCCCGGTCCCATTCCCGTTCACCCCGGGCTCGCTCCCGGCGCTCCATCTCTCTCTCCCGCTCCGCCCACAGATCCCGCACGCCCGCCACGCCTCGGTCCCGTTCCCGGTCTCGTTCGCGCTCCCTGTCTCTGTCGCGGTCTCTTTCTCGGTCCCTGTCTCGCTCGGGCATCAGAGGGGGCAGCCGGTTCTGGGGACCAACTGGCGGGGCGGCGTGGTCCTCCTCCTTTTCTGGCTTCAGGACACCTTTGTGGAAGTCCAGCTGAAAAAAAAAAGCATTAAAATGAGACAGATGACAGTTTTGTGTAGATTTATGTTAAGCATGATGCAAAACTAAACTGTACTGTTCTGAAAAGCTCGGGACTACTTTACTTTAACAGTAAGCAAACATGGTGGAAGGCCTGACACCGCCTGCAGCTTTAAAAAAACAAAACAAAACAAAAAACTAACTCTGCACCACTAAGTACTAAGTATGTGCTCATCTGAAATGGTTCTAAAAATAAACCTTTTAATATTTCATTCCTCGTGCCTTTTACTGAGGATAACACTGTTTGACACAGCGTACACTTGTACGTGTGTGCAGGTGTTTTCCTCCTTGTACAGTGAAATGAACAATAATCAATATCAAAGCACTCAAAATCTTGTTTGAGTGGTTTTAAACAACAAAGATGATTTTGAGATGATTCCTCTCTTTAGTTCCTCAGTACATCAATAGTGACGAATAGAGAAAATAAATTATCTCATACTGTGATATTCTTACAGCCATCTACGGTGATAAAATTCATTTTCCATTCAATTTATCTTTACCTCATCCTGCTCAGAGAAGTCCACGCTGAGGACCTTGGGATTGCTCTGAGGCCATTTGACGCCATGGAGGGCGGCTCTGGTGGCGACCGCCTCCTCTGTGGTGGTGTACTGGGAGGACAGGGGAAGAGGAACGAGATTATTTATCTGAAAATATTTCTTGTAAAGTGTGTCCACATCTCCAGTCTGCACATGCAAAAACAAGATGGCTGACAGAGACAGATGGACGAGAGCACGGAGGTGATAGACTGTGAAATGGAGTGACAACAATCACAGATGCTTCTATTAATTCCCGAACTCAAATATGTCTTACATGTCAAAACAGACCATATTCACTTAAGGTTTTTATATCTGTTTTTATTAAGGTAGAAACACAACACGTCCAGCCTGCCGCGGTGGAGGCTGTGTGTGTTCGCTCCTTCTAAACAATATAAAAGCGTTTTTGGGACTCACTGTGACGAAGCAGTGGGACTTGATCTTGTCGATCCAGAAGCCCTCCTCCACCACGCTGCCCGTCCTGTTCAGCAGCTCTTTGAGTTGGCCCAGGGTGAAGGGTCGCACCTGCGGGAAGAGGTATCAGTCAAGGTCATTTTCAGAGCGGACTAGTTGGTGTAAAGTGACGGGGAAAGGAGAGAAAAGATCATATCTCATATCTGAACATGCCCTGGTGGATATTAAGCGTTGGAGAGAGAAATTCTAAATTATGTTGGGCGATAAGAGGAAAATATCGGCTACTGAGTCCATCACTTTTTTGGGTTGATTAAAAGCTCATTTCTCCCAGAGCTAGGAGAATGGATGACATTTGTACCTGATGGTATGAGGAGAGAAAACAATTAAATAAAACAAAGACTTTTTACACTAGTTATCGTGTCGCTCCACGACCACCCAGTTGGAGACAACAACAAGCTCAGTGAGTCGAAATATTTTTAAATGACTAATTGAAGAATGAAAGGGAGAAAGAAAAAAGTCAGGGATTTTGAAGAGATTTCTTTAGGCTCAATATCTCCAGAATAGCTTGGAGCTGAGACACCAGCTGTGGCTCGTTGGTTTTATACGATTAAAAACAAAATAATTATTTCTAACTTCTTCAGAGACTCATAGCAGATCTTACACACACACCTGGGCAAATACATTGATGATTACTGGTTGTAAAGCTGGCTGTGGCCTGTTGGAAAGGGTGTAGCCCAAAGGAGGATGGTGTCCAATATGCAAGTTTAGAGTGACTTATCTTAACAGAATTTGTGTAGCACCACCAACAGACCATCATTTCAGTTGGGCCTTCAGGGCACGCTTAGAAGACCAACAACTGAATTCCTCTTGGTTTCAGATGCACTTTGATATTAATGCCACAGTATCAAACAGAGATCTAAAACCATTATAGTTCAAAGGATAAGCCCTTTTAGTTTAAGTTGGTAATGACACTGTCTTTTCTCTGGCGCCGCCCTCAGGTCAAACTTCACATGTTGCTGCCTCACGAGCGGTAAAGATCAGACAGAAGCAAAGTCGTTTCTGCATTTTAAATCCCTCCAATCCATCAGTTTTTTTCTGCTAAATAAAATGGTAATACGGTCAAACAGCCAAGATATAAATTTTTAGCTTTGTGTGTAATCTTGCAAGAGCTCCTGTCTTTCTGAGATTAGTGAGGCTGTGTGGCATTAAAGATCTGCTAGTTTTTGATCAATGTGCAATTTTATTTCTTTACTCTATGACGCAAGTAAAAAGAAATCTGGAAATGCTAGTCATTAAATGAGTAATGTCTGGTCTTGTCATAGTCTGTTTAGTCATGTACTCTGCCCTGAACTGAAGGTGATGCTTGACTACCATAATACCTGGGTAAGTGCTGCTGACTCTAATTATGTGAATGATGGTGATGCGGTCACCACAGGCATCACCACAATATGCCTCATTCATGAAAAACCTGCAGGCTACGTTTGGAAATGCAGGACTTTAGCCTGTACCATTTCGCACGCATAATTTTAGTTTGCGTGGACAGATTTAAGGCTCCACCTCGACTCAGAGAAAAAGAGAATGACGGCATTTGTTTGGTGAATGCACTTTGATTGGTCAGAGCGGTTCCACAGACTCGGAGACAAACCCACCAGGTTGGTCACATGGATGATGTTTGACACTTTCCCATGAGGTGGCGAGGGCTGCCTGGTTGTACGGACGGGGTCGTCGATGGTGATGGACACGCCAGACTTCTGTTGACTGATGGAGCGACGCACCAGGCTGTCGCTGGGGGTAACTGGGGGAAAGATGAAGAAGAGTGAGTGGGATGGGTGTGGAAAAAAAAAACAGAAATGTCCCTGATCAAAGACAGAGAGAGAGTACTGCCAGAGGGATGATGGAAAGATTCGGAAAAAAGCAGAGAGATTTGTAACCAACAATCTACAGCAATTAAAATCCCACAAACTTTTCAGCGAAGCAGTTTACCTTTCTTTGCCTCCCCATCGAGCTTGACAGATGTCTGTGTTTCCGAGGCTTCCTCAGAAACGCTGTTCTTCCGTTTGTCTCTGGAGGTCCGGCGTTGTTTGTCTTTCTCCGTCTTCTCCACTTCTTCCTCTTCATTTGTCTGTCCATTTTCCTGGCCATCACCTGGGACGACCTGGGGTGGAAAAACAGTAACGTGAGGATTTATCTCCAGTAAAAGACACCTCCAGTTTAGTTTCATCTATCTAATTATACAATATGTCACCTGTGTGACGGTGCGTCGGATCTTGAGGCCTTTGTCCTGGTCGCCCTGGCTGGTGTCCATGTTCTCCTCGTCCCCAGACAGTTGCAGCTCCTCTGGGTGCAGCTCCACCACTGCCTCCTGGTTCACTTTGATGTCCGGGATCAAAGACTGAAGGACAGAGACAAGAAAAGACGGAGACCATTTTTACAAATTTTATCTGTTAACAGATACACAGCAAGACAAATTTAATTTTTCCTTCAGCCAATATGTAAAAAAATGAACAAAGATAGGTTTATAAAGAGGGCCATATAAAAACGTTAACAAAAAAACCCCAAAAATCAATAAAGAAAGAAATAATACTGCAGTCAAAAGGTATCAGTACAGCGACACTGGCACATTTTCCCACGCCTTCCCAGACACCTGGTCCCGGTCCCTGTGCTGTGTCAGTACCTTCAGTGAGTCAGTGGTGATGCTGATGGAGGGTTTCTTAGCGGTGACTGATGTGCTGGATCCCCACCGCCTCTTCCTCCCAGCTGCAGTCCCTGACTCGGGCTCAACTGCTCCTCCATCTGTGGCGGCTGGAGACGTCTTACTGCCTGCAGAGAATAAAAGGGAAAAAAAAAGTTTATCATTAAGAAGAGATAAAAATTGTCAAGGCGGATGTTTCGCTCTCAGCTGAACAGAACTTCAGTGACAATGCAAGCTCATCGCCTAACAGCAGAAATAATTGCTTAAATGTTTAACCCAAATAGTTTTGCCAACTAATTTAAGTTTGTGAACAATTTTCGTTTTAAATTCAAAATGTTGTCAGAGGCTTGTCGGGGTTTCCTTTGGAGGCTACTCTAGCTTCAGTGCACGTAGATTTATGTGAAATACTTTCTGAGCAAATGGGATGTACAGTATGCAGAGAAAACATGTACTGTATGTGCACTTGTACAGAGGGCACGCACATGGACAGGGGTCTTGCTGCAGCATGTTGGAATAGCAGGAAATGCCGTAGCTTAGTGATTTCTAACATGTCGTGAGCAAAACCAGCACTCTAATTAAACTGCTTTGTGTAAGTACCAGGTGTTTCCACAACACTGTGCTACCAAAGCATCAGCAGCAGTTATAAAAAATGTGAACTGAATTCTTTATCTGTCAGTCAGACGAGCTTATAGCCCATTTTATCATTTAAAAAAAATCCATTTCAGGTGGGTAATTGGTTGAGATCAAGAAAAACTGAAATGAGGGAAGACAATTATTAACACATTTACTGTAGTTTTCCCTTGTTAGATTTTTTGTACAACATTTACATCTTCTGTTTGGTCTTAGGAAGCACACTAATGACAAAAGTCTGTAAAATCTCCCTAAACAAAGTTTGGATCCTGCTTTAGTTTGAACCCATAATAGGTGGATGTTTAACAATAAATTGAATTATTCCAAAATCAATAAAAAATTAACCAACTTTCATATAAATTTAAGCATGGTATCACTTACTTAGTCTACTTCTGGAGGTCATGGAGACTTAATTGCACTGTGGCTCTGAATCTAACGGCTGCATATTCAGTATGACAGTTCACGTTCACAACACTAATTTACTTAATTTTGACTGCAGAAAAAAAATACAGCATGAGGATTATAAAGGCCAGTGGCAGGGCATCTCCTTTTTCATCCTCACCCCATTCTTGTTTCTCGCAAGTCCTCATGCACGATGTAAAGACATAAATGGTATACTCACTGGTCAGGGATATCTTGCGAGCAGCAAAAGCCTTAGGAGTGGTGCTCTGGAGGGAGAGAGAGACAGAAAGAGAACATACAGAAACCCCAGGGGTGCGGGGCGAGATGAGTACCAAGAGTACAGACCCAAACAGGCAACAACAGAGAAGAGGTGAAACAGGAAAAGTGGAGGAGGGGTAGGGGCGGGGGGGTTAAAGTAACAGAGGCCTGGAGGCTCCAATTGTACCACATTATAGAGAGAAGGTTGTTGGTCGATACAGAGAGACTCCAGACACATTTCCGCCTTCCACCTCTGCTCAAAGACGCTGAGATAAATCATTACGCTACTCCCCTTGCGTGTGCGTGTGTGTGCATGTGTGTGTGTAGACTCTAAGGACAAAGCAAGAACATGATGTGCATTAGGACATGAGTAGGCCTGCGTGAAACTCAAACTGGGTCGTATCTTAGTACAGTACGTTATTACACGATCATGTCTATCAGAGGACTCTGAAAATAGAGGGGGAAAGGAGACGAGCAAAGTGGATCCTGTCACTTTACAAGACTCATGTCCCATTTAGACTGGATTAGCATGTGATTTCAATATAGCCCGCTCGGGTTAGTGATTTACAACTTGTCTCGAGCGCATATGCCTGACTGATGTATTTTTTTACCTCCCGCCGCAGTGATAAGTCCAGCTCTAGCCACATCCTATTTTTGAGAATTTGCTGGCCCTTTCATCATTTAAATCCAATCCAGAGAGATGCTTTCTCATAAAGTGAACTGTTAATAGCTTTCATGAGCTCAGCGTGACAACTGAAGAAGAAAAGGGTTGTGCTAATCTCACAGATCACGTTATCAGTTGACTCTTACAATGACACAAAAAGTCAAGAGAGCTCGTCGAATATGATGCTGTATTGTTATGTAACAGGTGTATCTGTCCTGTCCCTCCTGTTCTGCCTGATACGACACATACTTTTTCTGGAATTGTTCCATTAAAGACAAGAAGTAAAAGTAAACAATATTACAATTCTAACCCAATAATAAGTCATTTTAAGATTTTTTTCTGGTGCATATAATTGTCTATCTGTGAACCAGATACTGTAATTCAGAAGGAGATAAGATAGCATCCAGAACGCCAAAACCTTCTGTACGAAAGAGGAGGGGAAACATTTTATCATTCATGTCCACCTGTAATTTTAAAAATGATTATTTAATGAAGCATTTGATTTATAAATTATGTAATAGTAGCACATTAGTCATGGTGTTACCACTGCCACCGCTCTGATCTAACATCAAATCTTTACAAATCTTTAAGTATTGTAGCTGACTAACACTGCTGCATACTGTTGGTGTGAGTTCTGTGGAGCAGAGGTGGAGAACCGAGTGTTGAAGACTCAAAGATCTGTCAGCAGGACTATCGGTACTGCAGTTTAAATCGAAGCTTTATAAGATTCAGCGACAAACTGTTGACCAACAGTGTGTGTCAAACGCATGATGGACCCAGCCATCTTGGTGCCAAAATATCCAATTAAAACTGCAGTACACACGACAGTTAAAAAATTTGGAAAAGGAAAAAGAATAATTCCTCTTATTTACAAAAAAAGATCTTGAGGAAAGAGTTTTAAACATTTTTTCCTTTAAAATTGTATACATTTTAAATAGAGGAATAATCACAAGTTATTTCCTGGTACCATTTGACACCTGATTCCTTACTGGCTCGACTACGGCCCAACCGCACGACAGTGTGTACTGTATCTAGGCAACAAGGATCCAATCAGAGAAGGCAGAGGAGTGAGGGCGGGGCTCGATTTGAGTGTGCAGATTAGCCACCAGGCAGGAACTGATCACAGGATCGGGCTTTTTTCTTGAATGGGGATAGGGAGGACTTTTCTTGATTGACTGCTGATCATAGAGTCACGTTTCAGTCTTTCGCGGAGGCATTGCAAACTTGTGATGGATTCTGACGGGGCCGGGGGGTGATGTGTACTTTGTTTAAGTCCAAAATCTTGAAGGTACATCTGAGAAGGGGGAAAAAAATCCATTTTGTGATGAACTTATTGTCTTTAATTGTCGTAATGGTCCATTTTCTCCAATATATTGTCCTGAAAGTCTTAAGTTGTCCTATGAAGAGTTTGTTATCCCGTTTTTAGCAGTTCATGAAGTTTCCAATAAAGTTCACTGCACAGTTCAGAAGTTTGTTTTTCAAATTGACAGCACATGTGGAATCGATCTCATAAAAAGGTATGAGAGCGGA
>JAOXYL010000051.1:6124401-6137469 GCA_028564955.1 Terapon puta | reverse complement strand
GTGTGTGTGTGCTTGCATTAAAATCCGTGTGTGTGTGTGTTTACATTTATATCCAGGTGGAGCGGATCAAAGAGAGGGTGGAGGAGAAAGAAGGGATCCCCCCGCAGCAGCAGAGGTTGATCTACAGTGGAAAACAGATGTGAGATGAACATATAATTTATTTTTATTTACCTTTCTTTAATACCGTCAGCCTCAGAGGGTGTGCCATAGATATCCACTGTTGTTAAAAAACAAACAAACTGTTAAAAACACATCAGTTTGCGACAGTGGACGAGGAACAGAGACGCTGACATTTCTTTCAAGTCAAGGCGAAAGCTGAACAATTAATCTGAACTGTATTGAAATCACATTTATCACATTTTATGCCCATCATGTTGTTGCAAGTGTGTTTTTCGACCTCGCTTCCTAAGCTTCACCAAAAGTAGTCACCGCTCTTTACTCTGTTTATTTGGCTGCTGTAACTATTTACTCACTACAATGACAGAAAATGGGAAAAACAGGACACACACACATGGATGGTTAGAAGAGTGAATTTTTTGTGTTAAATGCTGAACTGCGTGCCACTTGTGATGTTTTAGGAAAGTCACCACCAACCCTCGGGTTATAATACTGCAAGTGAGGGGCTCTAATCTGTGGAAAAGATAAGTTTTATTGTTATAATCTATGACTGTGACCAGATCTATAAAGACAGATTATAAGAAGAAAACGTATCATTTAATTTGGATCAGATCTATAAAGTTCATAACTGCTTATGAAACACTCAGTTTGATGCTAATGCCTCTATATGATTTATGTGAGCAAACAAGACCAACAGCAAGAAAAACGTCTGTTTCTGTTCTAATCATCATTCCTAACATGATGCAACACAATGGTCATTAAATTTATGGTCCACAGATTAAAGCCCCTCATTCGCAGTAACCCGAGGGTTGGTGGTGACTTTCCCTGAAAAATCATAATTGGCACACTTTTGCGTTTAACACAAAAGATTCACTCTTCTATCCTGTTTTCCCATTTTCTGTCGCTGTAGTGAGTAAATAGTTACAACAGTCAAACAAACAAAATAAAGAGTGATGACTACATTTGGTGAAGCTTAAGAAGTGAGGTCCAAAAACACACTTGCAATAATAGATTATTGTCATAGGTGTGAATTGTGAAAATGTGTCATTTTAACGTTAGGTTAAACTAACCTTTCACCACAAAGAATCAAGACAAAACAAATGAAAGTTCCAATGTGTCTTCAGATCTTGCTCCACAGACTGAAGAAATAATCTCTGTTTGGTACAGATCCTTGCAAATAAAAATCCCACCAATATAATCTGAATATATTTATTTAGGAGTAACGATGAAGACCATTCCCTGGAATATTATGAATGATATCACATTTTCTATCGTTCAGCCCTGAAGCACACCATCTTGTGACTGTGAAGGCAAACTACTGACCCAAATACATATTAATCTGACTGAAAATAGTCCCAACCAAATGCATTATTTACTCCTGTTTGGGTAGAGTTTGTTCCTGCAGTTTCAGGAAATGAAACTATGTCTTTAGGCCCCTTTTTTAAAGATATGTGTTTGATGTGAAATGGCACAGTCAAGGATGGGGACTCAGAAAGTGTTTAACTTTAAAAATGAAAAGGAAAAAAAAATCTGTTCAAGTTCAAACAGGAGCCTAATTCATTCTTGCCTCAAGAAATCCTCGAACCTTTCCTGTCTTTTCATGTCTTTTAACATTAACTCTATTGTACTCAGAGAGGTATTTGGCTTGAAGCAATTTGTGACATGTAACACAATGAAAGTATCTCAAACAAATACTAAAACCCAACACAGAAGCTTGCACCAAACAATATACATCAAATAAAAAAAATTAAATAATCCCAACTTTTCGCATAAGCTGGTTTTGGAAGAAGAAAGGAGCTCTTGTATTTCTTCAGAGAATTGGTGTTATGAGACAACAACAACAGTATTGTCTAGTTTAATTTTTATTTCTGACGTCTTCTCTTTTTTTTATCTTTTGCCCTCAGGAATGATGAGAAGACGGCGGCAGACTATAAAATCCAGGGAGGCTCCGTTCTCCATCTGGTGCTCGCCCTGCGCGGAGGACAGAGGCTCCCCTCCCCCAGAAGCCTCCGCTCCGAGCCTGCGTTGTAGCCGTCCCTCGGGAACCTGCCTTAGCTTTTGCGATGCCTACACTAAGCGGACACACCGGAGACACGCGGCCACGTGTTGCCGAGCGACCCCGGCGGCATCGTAGGCCGCACGGAGCCGCCGGTAGAAAGAGTTAGATCGGGTCCTACTCGTGGCAGCCATAAATGTGTCTGCTGTAAAACACTCCCCCTCCACACCCACACTGTAAGAGCACCAAGGAACGGCAGCATTACTTTCAGAATCAGACAAAGCTTTTGGCTAAAGATTTTTAAACGCAGGGCAAATTCGGCTGCCACAGAAAACTACTGCCCAGTTTTCGAGCCTGTGCCTCTTTCTGCGGGTCTGCATGTGAGCGCAGAGGTCACCTTTGTTCCTCCGACGATAAAACAGAGACCCCCGTAGCTCAAAGACCCATCCTCGGACTTTTGTTGTTGGAGTGCGACACAAACTAAGGTTTACTTTTCTCGCTTCATCCGCATTTTATTCTCCTCTTTACAAATTGCCCCAACTCACGCAGTGTAATTTTCGGAGGCTGTCGGGTGAATTTACGTATTAAAAGTCATCTGATGTAGCTCGTGGAATTTCATTGTGAGAATTTAAAAGAATAGTTTGACATTTTGGCAGGAACGTTAGATGTGATGATTGATTGCAACTCTTATATTTGTCCATTAAGTATGAAGTTACACCCAGCAGCCGGTGAGCACAAACACTGGAAACTGGTGGAAACAGTTAGCTTAGCTCTCATTTATTAACAACCATTTTAACCAAAAATGACAATCTGCAGCTTCACAGAGGTTTATCTGCTTGGCTGTCTCTTGCCAGGAAATAGTCCTGTCCTGTGACACAGCAGATTGTGGTTTTCACCATTTTTGAATGAATTAAACCTGCGGGATCTCATTTTAATTTCTAGCCGTTTCCCTGTTTCCAGTCTCTGTTGTGAGCTAAGATAACCATCTGTTGCCTTTTTATTCACCAGACAGAGAACGGTAAAGAGCGGCATCAATCTTCTCGTCTAATTTGCTGCTAAAAGCGAACCAGTGTATTTCTCAAACTGTCAAACTACTATAAGAGAAACAAAGGTGTAAAGCCTCATTTCAGATCATGTACCACATAATTTGCTTCAGACATGTCTCATGTGTAGATTGAGCTTGTAAAATTCAGTAGGATAATGTTTCTTTTATCATTTCACATGAATTCAGTTTGTTTCTGTGCCGATCGCACATGTTACTGTTAGGCAGAAAAAGGTGTCAGTGGTCTGAAAATGTCTGGATGTCGTTAGGTTTGATTGTTCGGAGAAGCGACTTTGTGTGATGACCTCTGCTGTGGATTAGTTTGTCAGTAGAATAAATGTATGTCAATGCTGAAATCGCCTCACTTCTCTCATTCTGCATCCCTCATAAAATCCATTCACGATGTTCGAAGCAGCCACACAAAAGAGACATGAAAAGCCTTACTTACATATGTCTTTTTTTTCTTTTTTTTTTATTCTTGTCACACACTCACCACCAATATGTACATTTACATTTTCGACACAAAAATAGACTTAAGTTTGAGAGGCATGTCGCTCAACATGGCTCTCGGTACGGAAGGTAAGACCGCAAACTTCAATTAGAAACCAACGTGTGCACAAGATAATTAAGAAATGACATCGGGAAGAGTGTCGTACTGAGAAGATGTATCACTGTAGATTATCAGTACACATGACGAATGTAAGCACACACAAAACCTCACATTTCCACCACATCGAAGGCCTGTTTCGGTCTAAATTGGTCTAAAAGCTCCTCAATAAGCTGCAACCTTCATTTCCAAAGTGGAGGCTGCAGCTTACATTGGGGACATTGAGCAGCAAGAACGGAAGACAGTAGAAAAATCAACACTTTTTAATTTGATTTGCACTGAAGTCGTCGCTGTGTCATGAAGTTGCAGCATTTGATTTGTGAGGTGGAAACATTCAGGCCTCATTAATGCACAGCGAGGGTCAGATAAGGGAGGAAAGAGCTGAAAATGTCATGAGAATTAAACCAAATTCTTTGAAATGATCACAAAGTGGAATAAAGATAACACTTTTCACATATGAACGAGGCCCTGCATTACAAATTCAAACATTAGTCAGTGGTTTTTTTTATTTACTAAGAGACAATATACAGACTGTCATGACATCTGTGTGTACTGCAAATACACAAAAACTGTACAGGCACAAAACACAATCATTGTACTTGTAAGGACATCCAAGACACCCTGTTCCCCTTACAGTTCAACAAGAGAAACCAACAATACTGGCCCAAATTAAAAGATAAAAGTTTTCTTGTCATAATCTGTCTGCCAACAACTATTTTATTTTATTTTTTTTTGGGATGACTTGTAAGATTGAAACTCCTGAGGAAGTAAATCTCGAAGAGCACCAATACAGACGTTTAGCAAAGAGGCAATCAGTCAGATGAGTCGAGCGTTCACGGTACAGTCTATCGTCTGGAGGTCGTAGGCAGTGTGTGTAAGGAGAAGGCAGTAGGGATGCCCTGAGACACTAATAGATTATAGAAAGACTGAAGACACGAGAGTACACAGTGTGCGGGGGTGTTGTTATTATAATATACAGCATAAGAATAGATATATAACTATTACCAGACAACACAGAATGGGTTCATTCAGGGGTGCGTGTACAGGTTTTCGCTGGTTCCTGTACTAGTATTGCACTAAAATCTCTTCTAGTGAACTGTATGAATGAAAAAGAAAACCTTTTTATCTCATGTAAAGCTCTCATTTCTACACCCTAAATAAAGAACACAAAGGTACGTTTTCACACGGGCATTCACATGTGTCGGTGTAGGGATTTGCACATTTACAGATGCGCAAATGCGGTGTTGAAAGCTATCACGTCTGGCCTACTCATTCTGTCTAAGTCATCTGTGTCCTCGCTGGACTCGCCGTTATCACATGTTGATTATCTTTGTAGTGTCACAAGAGTCCAAAACTCTCACATTTAGAAAAAAAAAACAACAAACGGACACTTTTGTGTTAAAAACTACCCACTAAGTGTGAGGATTAACCTCTCTCTCCACGTCAGTCAAAACAGAGCTGCAATGGCACCCAACTACGGAATATAATCTAATTAAGGCAATTAACAAAGAACTGTCCACCATTTACCAACGGAAAGTACAGCTCACACATCGGCTTTCAGTTGTACACCTCCACGGTTGAAAGAGTAAAAAAAAAAAAAAAAGGCCCAGATGCATATGATGTTGAATAGAAAAAAAATATCAACAAAACTAAAATTAAGATATTAAAACTAAAATAACAACAAAGGCAAAATGATATAAACAATTATCACAATTACATTTTTTTTTAAAAAAAGAGAAACATTTTGGAATCACTTTTACAAACAAAAACACAGTACTTGGTGCACTTTCACGACGATGAAATGACTTGATCTGAATCAGATTTTCTGCCTTGACAATCAAAATACAGCTTTGGTGTGTTGAATGGATGACAGCACTTGTGGCGTAATAAAGAAAAAAAAAGTGTTTGCGTAGCCATCCCGGTACAATAAGTCTTTTGATAGAAATAATTAAAAAAAAGAAGAAAAAAAATGCTCTTACAGTAGGAGTGTGCAGGGAGTGTGCGGAGGGGGAGAGATGATGATGATGATGATGATGGTGATGATGAAGAGTAGCACATGGTTAAATGCATCTTTTTAAGCATGTATCGAGGAGTTTATTGCACTTTTGAAGCACCCCAGACCGAAGAGTTTGAGGTCATATTACTTTAAACATCTCATACTATATTTTGGCACAGAAATGATTGATTGATATGTTGCGTAAAACAAATAAAAAATATATATCACGAGTGGGGGCGCGATGTGTTGATCAGTAAATCCACCACAAACCGTGTCGCGTGTTTGCACGTGTGTCTGAGAGTGTGCGCGCCCACGTGTGCGTCTGCATATGTCTGTTTATTCGGGGCAGGTGGGAGATGAAGGCGTGCGCTCTAGCAGTCCGCCGACTTGTGGTTGTCTCCGTCCTCCTTGGACAGAGGAGACCTGGCCTCCTTCATTTCCTCGCCCTCCTCGCTGCTGCCGCTATCCATGGCCGGGTACACCACCACGCAGAACTTCTGGCCCAGGTACGTCATCTTATCTGGAGGGACAGAGCGACCACGAGATTTAGGACATGTGACATAATATGCATGAAGAAATGGAGCTTTTAATTTGATATATAACGTTTTGAGAACTGTCTTGACACGCCGCAGCTGTGAGATAACTTACTAACGAAGGCGTCGAAGCACTGTGGCTTGTTGTCCCAGTAGACTCCCAGGAAGTAGACAGGGACGCCGGTGAGCATGATGGCGAGGCCGATGCCGCACACCACGGGCTCGGAGTAAAGGGAGAAGATGAGCAAGAAGGCCCAGAAGATGAGGTAAATGACCGGCCAAATCAGACTGATCTGAAAGACGAAACAAAGCAACAGCTTGTTACACTCATGTAGGAAGTTTCTCTCTTTTGAACGACACAGCCTCTTTCCATTTAAGGTTTAGATAAATAAATAGATAGGGTTAGGGTTAGATAGATCTGATAAATAGACAGATATCAAACATTGCTGACTGTCTTTGTACTTTTTTCACCTGCCATTTTTCATTTATTCCCATTTGTGTGGATTTTACTATGAAATGTATATTTCTATTATGACTGTTTCAACAAGGTAGCTACATTTACAAATCTAATCTACAGAACAAATGAATCATAAAAAAGTGACCCAAAAATGTGCCAAACACAGAAAAACTGCAAAGCGAACAAGGGTCACATGCTGAAATTAACCAGGACAGCTATGATGTACAAATGTGTGTCTTAGGTTGCATAATTTAACTGGAAGCAAAAGCTAAAATGGAGCAAGAGCACACCTTGATTGGCCGGTGGATGTTGGGCTGTTTAATGCGCAGAACAATCTGCCCGGCGACGGTGACTCCGTAGAAGAGGTAGTTGATGAAGCCCACGTAGTTGATGAGAGTGTACATGTCGCTGGTGCACAGCATGAGCAGGGTGGACAGGCACTGAGGGGCGAGGAGGGAAACGACGGTCAGGGACAGGAAGTTTACGGCTTTCGAGTATCGAGACAAGCGGACTTATATGATGGAGATGTTAAGATGTACGTATACAAAGGAGAGCGGTACTCACGGTGAAGAGCAGGGCAGGGATGGGAGTGCAGCGTTTCACGTGGATCATGGCCAGCAGGCTGGGAAGGTGGCCCTCTCTGGCTCCAGCAAAGAACAGACTGTGATGACGGAGAAAAGTAGAGAAGGGAAAAAAATCTGTTAATATTATATTATTTAGGTCTGCAGTAAATCCACGTTATTTTGGTTTGGAAGGGACTTATGGTTGGAGTTAAGATGAAGATAACAGGGAGGAAATTAGAAAAGTTTGAGTTTTTCTTGCTTGTTTCAAACAAGCTCTTCATTTGTACAAGTTTGAAGTTGGCAGTAAAGGATCATTATCAAGCCAACCAACCGTGAGGAGGTGAAGAGGGAGCCGTTGACGCCCCCGAAGGTGGAGAGAGCCACAGAGATGGGCATGATCCACGACATAACTCCCAGCAGCTTCTCGCCGAAGGTCTGGGATGGAGGACAGGGAGAATGGAGGTTAGATGGTCACTGTGTCGCTTTTTTTTAATGTGTTCACAACTAAAATGCAATGAATGCAACAGGCTGCAACTCCAGCACTGACCAGCAAACACCACTAGAGGGCAACAGAGTCACTACTTCCACATGGTGCGTGCGGTTGAGTGACGTCACGGGCGACGTCACGCTCTGGGCTACTCACCACGGCAACGGCGTTTGAGGCGAGCAGCTCCTGGGGACTCATGGCGGTGACGTAGGCGATGTTGGCGAAGACGTAAACGAAGGTCACGAGGGGGATGGAGATGAAGATGGCGCGGGGAAGGTTCCTGGAGATGATAAAGACAGCGGTGATTAGGAGGCATAATGTGGCCGGGAAAGCTACAGAGAAGGATGCAGAGGGGGGGTTTAAAGTAGGAAATTAAAACTTGTACCTCAGGGGAGGTGTGCGTTAATGGATACCAAGGTTATTAAAAAAACGTGGGATTGCCAGAAAGATGGAAGAGGAAATGAAGAAATAAACCATTTTATACTACTAGATACTGGGAAATATTTCTCCCATGCAAAGTTAAATACATTTGAGAGTGCTTTCAAATAAAAGGGATTAAACTGGGAAGCTTAGTTGGTATGCAACCGCTAATCGCTGGAAGCTGCTTTAAAATTCGGCCATATTCCTGTGGCCATTCGCTACTGTGGGAGGGGTGTTTTTCTGACCACGGCAATAAAAATCTTTCCACAGAGGTGAGACGCAGAATGAGTCGTCTTACACGTAAGGGTCCACCAGCTCCTCGGTGACGTAGTTGAGGAAGTTCCAGCCTCCGTAGGCGAAGGAGCCCTGCAGGAAGGCCAAGGCTATCGAACCCACGTCGTACTCCTTGAAGGGCTCGAAGGCGTTGGCTGGCTCCAACCAGTAGTACTCTCCTGCAGGTGGGGGAGATTGTGCAAAAAGATTTTAGCAGCTGTTCCTTACATGGGACTTTAATCCTTTCTTTGCATCAAAAAGCACATTTCTTCTGCTGATCTATATGAACGTGCCTAACTCAGCAGGTCAGTCCCTGATAAATTTCTCTTGGTTGCTGTTTGGCTGCGAGGGTAAACAAGATGGTTTTCCCTTAACGTCTGGGAATCTCAGCTGAAAACCATCATGTAATTGGTGCGTGTGAAACAGGCTGTAAAACACATTCAGCTGAATCCTTGTAAACTGACTTATTGGTAAAAGTCCACCGAGGAGCGATCAAATACTCTGTTTGGGGTAAATGCCATGATCTTCAGGAATCTTCTGTCCTTGCATTTTTGCTCCGAAATCCCGTCTCAGGGCGTGTTTTCAGAGCGCATTAAAGACCTTTTACTTTCACATACTGTCCCCCAAAGTCCCAACAAGCCAGCCATTACATTCATCTTCAAACACTTTCTGCGTAGAAATCCCCATTTTGTTGTTTCAGGGGGGGCCCTGCTCTCGGTGGCCCTCTGTAATAACTGGCCCTCAGCCATGTTGTGACAGCAAAACCACGCAGGCGTGCTGGTATTAGCGACGAGGGGCCCCAGCAACTCCCTGACCCCTGCCGCGTCCACGGGGAGCCTATACTGTACTCGGCGGCTGAAGATGTCCCGAGTGACCGCAGCTGGGGTGTGATTTTTTTTAAACTTTCGTACACAGAGAAACCCCAAGACGAAGGTTGGTAAGCTCACCCTTGCAGATCTGCACGATGCCCATGATGATGATGAGGGCGAGGGCCAGCAGCTTGCCGGCGGTGAAGACGTCCTGCACCCTGGTGGCCCACCTCACGCTGGAGCAGTTCACCCATGTCAGCAGCACTGGATGCACAAAAAAACAGAGAAAAACACAGAGTTAGTGCTTATTTTCTACCATTGGGCTCCATGTTATCACGTTTATATTTGAATCATGAGCATGCACTAACCCAAGACTTAAGGTAATGTTTGGCTGCACAATACGACTTGATGGTTAAGTTATGGAGTGAAATCAGCAGATAAAGGTTTATGCGTTGACCGTTTTATTGGTCTTGTAAAGGAGCGGTCACTGCATTGTTTGGAGCAGTAGCACTCAGATTATTTCCCAAGAAAATAAGACATTATGAAACCGCCTGCTGTCACTGATAAACCCGTTCGATGCGAGGATTCGGGTCAATGGCCTTGAGGGGTGTCTCGATGGAGGGCGAGCGGGGAAAGATTAAAAGCGGTGCACTTGAACGCTCGCGACGTGTCTCAACACGCAGCACCTCTGCGACCTTTGACTCCGCCGCTGAGTCTACGTGAACTCGACCTGTTATCTCTCACCCCGCGTCTTTTCTTAGAAGTCTTGCAGGTATAACACATATTGGTTCATATTATATACTGAGGCCAGTTGATTTGCAGAGAACGACCATGAGATGAGGTTAAAAGTAAGATACTATATAAGTTTGTCACATCTTAAATGATAATTTGGGATTTTTAACTTTGTAGATTGGACGTAATTCAACATCAAGACCCCACTTTAGTTTGACAGTTATGCATAAAGACTTGTTTTATATGTTTTTTTCACCCTAGTTCAGTCCTTCAGGTGCCTTAATAAAGTTGTATCTAGAATCAAGGAGGCCCTAAAACATGTTCAACTCGGCTCAACTCGAGGCTGACCTCACACGGACAAAGATAATGGATTTGATCTGTGCCGCTGGGTACAACAGGCCAGTGGGTTCAGGCCAATAGGGTGCCATTAAATAATAGGCCTGTTTGACTCCGTGGGATTAAGTTCATCACATTAAATAACTCTGAGCTGGGGCCGCTGCTGCAGGGAGGGGGGGGTGAGGCCAGATGCACATGGACAGACGTACAGATGTGTGTGGGGTGTCCAGACTGTGTTTAAAGTTTGTGACATTTTTAGGGACAACGGGGGGAAATGACTTAAAGTGCAAACTACTAGAAGAGCAGAGGAGGAGTTGTGGTGGGGGGAGTGAGCTGCAAAGCTAGTGCTGTGTCAAAAAAAAACAGGAAATGAGAAAGTGTGCACACGCAGCTCGGCTTGTCTCTGTACACACATGAATGCGTACTCACAGGCACAATGAACTGAAATTCTGAAATAGCGAAGGCATTTTAAACCTCTTACGACCAGATTGCCGGTAAACAGAGTTGTTTTAGGAACCGGGCGAACTCTCTGCCAACGCGCTGCATTATGTTAAAACAACAACAACACGTGCGCCCCCACTCCCCACCGCTCTCCGTTGATTGGCGGGGCCGCGGGTGCAACACCTGAGGACACATTCCCCCGAAACGTCCAGCTGTCAGTAAGCTGAGCATACAAAATGTACACATGGAAACTTGCTGAGTTAACTTTGAGCCGGCTGCAAAACAGGACCCCGAGTTATGACCTCGCACTGTAGGAAGAGCCGGACCCTGGGGAGAATCCCCCCCATGTGTTTTTGAAACGGTACACCGTGGACAACCTTTGCCCCGCAGATTGAAAAGACCAGACCTACCAGCTGCTGGTTCGTCTGTCACTGAATCTCATAATGACTGAATCTGCGCGTAAATAAGTAAGGCTATATCCTGGAGACCATTATATAATACTCTGCAAAGGGCCTGGCTTGTCTAAACACAGAAGCAGATAAACACACGCTGCCTCAATAACAACAACAAGGATGACATCAGATTTGGGCGGAAACAGTTCACCTCTCACCCACTTTCCCCCCCCGAAAAACAACGGCAGCAAAACAAGTTCATGGCATCTGTAAAAAAAACAGACAGACTCATCGTTTTTTGAAAGCTGCCTGACAACATCTGTCTAACGAATCAAGAGAGGAACTTCTTTTCTCCGGCGGCTCAGCCAATTCAAGTCAGTTTACCAGAAAACAAACCTGAGTCATGCCTGGCAGCAATGCTTGTCAGGGCGTAGCATATTTTGCTTTAAGGCATTTATGGAAGTGAGACATGACAGACTGGTAAATGTAGGTCAGTGTGTTTCTAATCCAAACAACACTGCTCGAGAGAGCAGGTCTCTGCCAAGGCTGCGCTATCTACCGACCGGATTGGGATGACGCATTTTTTTTCTGTTATCCCGCCGAGTGATCGGAGTAACTTTTTTGGCAGAGGTCGATCACGTGGTGGATTTCTTGGTTCACCGAGTACAAATGTGTTATCGCTTTCTGCATATTTTTGAAAAGAGAGGTGTTGTCAAATCATACAGGTCAGCCAACCGAGCACATCTGCCAATAAGCGACATGTTGCAGGATGTCCTCATGAACAAAGACAAAAAAAAACATTGGAGATCAGAAATGGCTGGAGATAAAAAATGAAAAGAACTATAGATGTTGATAAATTATTATACTATTAGATTAGTACTTTTTAACTCCCCTGAGAGCCTCTCATTTTGGAGAAATAAGCAATAAATGTATGCAAAAGTGATGGAAGACTGTTGGAAATCTTAAAGTGGATTTGGCAGGTCAGATTAGGACATCAACAGAGATGAGCCTTGTTTTGAAATCCTCCACACTCATGTACAATACACACACTCCACGTCTCCGGTGTGTACGTCTGTCTCTCTGTCTGAAGGCCGTCTGCGGTATTTGGCCCGCGTGTGCGAACTTTGCCGAGGTATTCGAACTGACCGCTGTCACGTCAGCGGCAACACATTCAGCCGTTTGTCTTCTCGCGTCCGCTGCTCGGCACTGCGCTGCTATCTGCTCCTCTCCTCCTTCTCTCAGGTGACCTCTGACTGAGGGTTAAATAACTCAAGAGCTTCAGAGAAAGACGAAGGGGGGCGAACTGGGACAGAGCGTAACACAAACGGAATAAATCACCTGTCACTGTTTTAAAGAACTCGTACATTAGACAGCTTTGACGCCCATTTAGCTGGTGTGGCTGGGGACAAACGAGCACTTTAAAGTATGTGAATATGTGGCTCAACCCTGTAACCTACTGCTTTCTGTAAATTACAAAGATTTTATTTGCAGCGCAGCTTAGGATATGCTGACAGTCGAGCCTGCCTCAACAAGCAGCTCGTTTTTGATCCATTTCTTTAGGCGATCTGCACTCCCTTACCTCTGCCGAACCAGCGTCGACTCTGAGTTTATCTAGTTTATCTCTCTATCTCTTATCAAAATGTCTGTCTCTATCTCTCCCAGAAATCAACTTCCCAACGCAGCTATTTGTCTAAACATAGACCATGAAAGTTAAACACCCTTTTGCAAGATCTGGCTGCAGCCTTACATTCGCTGCGTCAGGCTGGTACCAATCTGCCCTATCAATCTTCTTATCTCCAGCAAGAAAACAAACAAGCGTATTTCCCAAAACGTCAAACTGGATTTAATCTGCTTTGCTCTCTCTCTC
>JAOXYL010000051.1:6071301-6097723 GCA_028564955.1 Terapon puta | reverse complement strand
TTGCATACATATTTTTGTATAGGGGCTGCTTTTTGGGGGGGGTTAAGTAATCAATTAATAGTTACTCTAATTTTTTACGCAGAATGCCAAATAGATATTGGTTCCAGCTACTTATTTCTCTCTCCGACGTGAGTGTAATTTGAAATTCTTTTAGGTTTTGATGGACCAAACAAGACATTTTAATACATTAAATCTGGAATATTTTGATTGATATTTTTCACTTTTTCCCCTGACATTTCATGTACCAAACACTTAAATAATCAAGAGACTATATTACTAACCAATGAGATAATTGCAACTCTAGTTCTTGTTTTAAAAGCATTTTAAGCTACTTTACAGCATAAAATAAAAAGGTAGACTATAGCGCGCAGTTTCGCTGTTTGCCTTGCACGAAGTGTTCAGTGTGGAAGAACATGACTGGCCTGCACAGCTCTTCGACCTCAGCCTCATCCAAAACCTTCAGGGTGACTGCGAGCTCAGCTTCAGTGTCCGACCTCACTGATGCTCCTGTGGAAGTGAATAGTTTCAGCCAGGTTCATAAATCCTTGTGTGACAGATGTTGGACATGTTGGGCACCTCACTCCTCCACGCTGTCTGTCATTTTCTGCTTTGCTCCCTGTCTCTATCTCCCTCGCTTCTTTATTTTCTGCCCCTGGTCCTGTTTGTGCTCTGACTGAGCCACTGCAGCTCCTTGTGAAGCCAGCCCTTTGCTGTAAATCTCAGTCCTTTGGTTTAATAGGCGCAGTGTGCCTCTGTAACACCGGCTGCCTTTGTTTTGGTTACAGATAAAATCACTGAAGGAAAACACGACAGCAGAGAGAGAAGGAGAAAGAGGGAGAGGCCGAGAGACCGAAGAGATGTAGAAAAACAGTGCAGTGAAAGAGTGTGTCTGAATCCCCATGGTGCAGGAAGAAATGGTCGAATGGTCGTTCTTCTCTCCCTTTTTTCTCTTTTTTGAACAAGATTCACAGAAAGAAAGCGAGGAGAGGAGGGAGAGGAAATGATAGTTACTAAAAGAGTGATGATTTGATAAAGCACGCATCCACAGCAGACTTGACTGCCTCTGTACTCAGTTGAGATTTCAGTCCTTCCTCCTGCCAAACTCTGCATCTGTCTGATATTACTTCTTAAATCTTGTTGAGTTTTTAATCAGACTTATCTTTTTGTCCTCTCCTCCCTTCATCCCACCTTTCAGTCTCACTTTGTTTGATCTCGTTACCTTATGTGGACAGTGTGTGTTTGCGCGTGTGGACATGTGGAGTTGATCACCGCTGATGTTTTTTATTTTTTTGGGAATGCTGACAAGTTGACAGGCAAGGCGCTGCACTGACATCGAAACCTCACTCCACTGTCAGGACAGGAGAGATAGACAGATACAGAGGGAGAGAGAGAGAGGGGGAGTAGGGGGGAGGGGGAGAGAGGCAGAGATAGGGAGAGAGGGGGAGGTGAGAGAGGAGGAGGAGGAGAGATGAGGGGGGAAAAAAATGACTTCACGGCTACGGCTGGACTGCCCCCTTCTTTCCCCTCAGCCTCTCTCTGTCTCCCAACTTTTTTTCCTCCCTCCTCCCTCCTCCCTCCTCCTCTGTGTGTTTTTTTAAATGATTTGGGGAGAAGAGGGGAACAAGCATTCGGAGCTTGGCTGACGGTGCAGGCAGGAGCGTCACATAGGCAAACAGGAGCCTGAGGGGCAGCACACTGGATCTGAGGAGGACTGAGGAGGCTTTGGGGGTCGATTTTGGATCTGATGCACAGCCTAAAATATTGACAAACAGACAGAAGAGGCAGGAAGAAAGAGAGAGGAAAAGGATAGGAATTTTTTACAAGCTTTAAACAACACAACTATACATGCAGACTGCACAAAAAGAAAGGGAAAAGCCAGATATACTGATTTATCTTTGTGGAAAAGACAGGCAGGCAAATACCTTGTGAGCAAGTCTAAACATTTTTCCAGACGTGACTGGAGTTTTCTTCCACTGGAGAGAGAAACAGAACAGAGGCACATTTTGAATGAGAAGAGACGGATCCTCATCTTCAGCAATGCTTTTGAGGAACTCTGCACTGAACTGTTGCTGTCTGCGATCCTGGATGCAGACGCAGGCATAAGACACATTCATCCTCACTGAATTCCTCTTCAGAAGAGGATCCACGTTGTCTTTTTTTTTTTTTTTTTTCCTACAGACTCTTTTTTCAGCACAGGTGTTATACTGACAGTCACTATGTTTTCTCAAAGGTACTCTTTAACACTGTCATCATGGACTTGTTGCCTTTTGGTCTTGTGCATCCTGGACGTATGGACCACGGCCCAACAATCCCAACCCCAGCTGCAGTCCCGCAGGTCCAGGCAGATGTCACCCGTAACCACGTCAGCGTCAGCCGGCAACCTGTCGGAGAGCGCCGAGAGCAAAGTGGAGCGACTCGGCCAGGC
This sequence comes from Terapon puta, assembly GCA_028564955.1. NCBI lineage: Eukaryota > Metazoa > Chordata > Actinopteri > Centrarchiformes > Terapontidae > Terapon > Terapon puta. The sequence continues at coordinate 6,095,298 of JAOXYL010000051.1, read as the reverse complement.
ATTCAAACGTAACGTCCGAGAGCTGAGAGAGAAGAGCTCCTGCCTGGACCTGGTCTTCCTGGTGGATGAGTCGTCCAGCGTGGGGGCCAACAACTTCCTGAGTGAGCTGCGGTTCGTGCGCAAGATGCTCTCCGACTTCCCCGTTGCGCCGGAGGACACGCGGGTGGCGTTGGTCACCTTCTCATCCAAGACCCATGTAGTGACCAGGGTGGACCACATCTCAGCGCCCAAGTCCCACCAGCACAAGTGTTCCCTGTTCAACCAGGAGATCCCGGCCATCAACTACAGAGGAGGGGGCACCTACACGAAGGGCGCCTTCCAGAGGGCAGCGGTGAGTCAAACGTGTGTGTTAGTCTGTGGACCCAAATGTGCCTACATATATAGTCTGATTTATTATCCTACTAAAGCTGGAGGGAGTGTGAGAGAGAGCGTCGGCAACTCACTGGTTGTGTGTTTATGTGTGTTTGTGTGTGAGAGTGAGAGAGAGAGAGAGAGAGAGGGAGTCTGCAGCTCGCTGTGTGTGTGCAGGGAGTGCTTGTGGCTTAGTAAGGCTGATGTTAATGAGGCCCTGCGTGGCTTTACTGTTGCTGCTCCTGCTTCCTCTAAATTACACAGCAGCAGATAGTGAAAGGAAGCCGCTTGTTGACTAATTGTTCAGGAGTTTCCAGCGATTAGAAATACCCTTAAGATCAAGCACAAACACACGCGCAGAGACTCGGGCACAAAACAGTCCATGCATGTACAAAAATGAACTGTATGCATGATTTCTTAGTTGGTATGTGAAGTGTGGGCAGTGTGTCTTAGATGAAGCTTCCTGGGTGTGCAATAGCTTTAGTGTTGTGTATAAGGGTGATGATTTTGCCTCGTAACAAGTTGTAAACCTCAATTTTTTCCAGGGGCAAGGATTTGGGGGGGTTATTTGGGATTACTAGGGGTCAAAATGTTAGCTTGTTTATGGTTTGTTGATTTGAGCTGCCTGACATCCAGCAGCGTGCACCGAGGACATATGGCACAGTTCATCCGTCAAGTCCAAACAGCCCAGCTGTAAAAGCTGTGTTGGTGGTAAAGGGACTGGTCCTGTGTAAACACACGCACAGACACACACACACATCCCAGCTCATGCCTTAGATCTGCTGCCAGTCGGAGCTTTTTGAGCCACTGAGCGTTGTTTTAAGCACACACAGGACAAGATTCAGGTGCTTTTGGGGGTCGACAAACTTGGTAAGAAATACTGCAACCTGTCACTGAGGTGCTCTCTGTTACTTTGCAGCGTGCTGATAATTGTTCAATCCACACACACGGAAGAATAAATGGCTCACACCATGGCTCGGTGACAAAATAGATGTTATGACTGGGTGCACTGAAGTCAGAACGCCTCTTTGACGCAGGTACAACCTTTGATGAGACAGCTGATTGTGGTCCAAGTAGCTAAGCTGCATAAACTGCTGAAAGTCAATGATGCAATGTTGAATAAAAAGTACAACAAAGCCCAGTTTAAGAAACAAAAGGGTAGGTTAGCTGAGTTTTGGCAGGTTTGTCATTCAAAGCAGCTCTGTTTAAAGCTAATAGCCTTGGACTGTATCCTCCGGCTTAGCGCTGAAAGCTTGGCCCTCAGGACAGGTTTTCAGCTCACCTCCCTCAGTTAAGTGCTGATAAGGAGACCGCTGGCTGCGTCCCAGCTGCTAAAGACAACACAACAATACTGAGAAGAAGGCTTTCTGGGGGGACTTTAGTGCCTTATCATTATTCACAAATGCTCAGAATGTTTTGGGTGATTTGTCAAGTGATGTCTAAAAAAAGCCGCACTCCCGCCCGGGCCGTTAAGTTTGCTTCCAAACTTTTTATTGACTCAAAGTGTGATTCAAACAGAAGATTAAATCTAATTCTGTTACTCGCTTATCATAGCCAGCAGAAACTCCTGCACTTCTTTCCAGTATGGCATCTGCGTGGCGAGAGTCCGCGTGGCCGACTTGAGCAGTGTATGAGTAATGGGAGAGCTACGTGCGGCCTACACAGAGCTGAGATTTTTTGGAAAGATAGATGAGCCTAGCAGATACAGACCATGAAGCAGCAGACCGACCGGTACTCCACACCTGACAGATTCAGCCTGACATTTACTGCATCTTCACATGATCAAGGAAGTAAAGTTTTTAAAAAAAACACAAAAAGAGGCCATCTGTGATTTATCACTTGATCCCTGGTTTATTTTATCACCCGTCTGAATCTGACTGGAAAGAGAAAAAAGGAGCGTTGTCGTCTCTTTCCATTAGCTCCATAAAAGATGAATCTGCTAACACTAATCTACAAGGCGTATATCCGCTCGTCATCGTGCACCAGCTGAACTGTAGGGCAACTGTCTCAGTGTGTGTTCAATTGGGGACATTTTGTGTGTGTGTATGCATCTATTTAGCGCCCATACATGTGCCTCCATGTATTTCTTGCCCCCACACATCTACCTAAAGCTTCAAAGGAAAATTAGGGATGTGTGTGTAAGTCCATGAGATGTGTACGCATCTGTGTGACGAAGAAAGAGAGACGGTGAAAGTAAGAGAGAGAGGATAATTGATAATTGCAGTATAATAATAATAATGCCATATTTTATTCCCTTGGCTGGTCCTGGCTTTTCTAAGTGCTGCAGAAAGCTGGGATCCATTAAGAGAGACATTTTTCCACCAGCCGTGCATGTAGAGACAGGGCTCTCCTCCAGCGCTCTTCATCCCTCCCCGTCTCTCTGCTGTCTGTCTGCTGTCTGCTGTCTCCCTTCTCACCTGATACATCGACAACAAGACATTAAATATGTAAGGTTTTTGTAAGCAAACATGGTAGTTAGGGTTAAACAAGCCTATGTAGGAACTGAGTGACAATACACTTGTAAGTAGTTTATATATCGTGAAAGAAGGTTAGATAATCTGGTTTTATAAAATCAAAGTCACTTGACCGTGCTCCATCTCTCTCTTATGGCGTTGTATTTTTTAACAAGCTTCCGTCGTCCAGCTACACCCAAAGGTGAAAGTGTAAGAAGAAGCCTCCCTGTCACAGAGATTGTAGAAATGGGGATAACGACGCGCACTTTTGAGCTCTTCTCCTTGCTTGAGCTTGAGAGAGAAGTTAACATCCTCCGTATTTTTTGCACCCCCGCAGATCTGGCCAGTCGCTGCATAAAAGTGCTGGATTGTTGGTTTCGGAAAGTACCAAAACTCGCCAGACGCAGCCCCTGAGATTCCACTTGGAAAAGGGGTTTTAGACACTTCAAGATTTTTTATATTATTTTCGCCAGTGATACCAATACAGCACCCATACCAACAAAGCCCCGATAAAGCACTGAGATTCGAAACAGAGCTCTTCTACCTCTTAACACTGCTGACATAAACCAGCACGTCAGCCAGTGTCCGTGCGTTCGATATGATGTAGATGAGGGTAAATGTCAAACAGTACGAGTTTATTAAGAGAGCAGCACTTTGTCATGATGATTCACAGTGTCTCATTTCTGGATCTGTCTCTTTTCAGCCTGGCGTCAGGCACGATAACCTGGTAGATGCTGTCATTGCTCACCGCGCCGTGGTTTTCCAATGCTATCATAAGCCCCATACAAAGGAGCTGATTGATGACTTTCACCTTACCTTTTCGGGCCCCTGAGGAAAACCGCTATACTGTACCTGAGACAGAAGTAGTTCACATCACCTTCTCCTAAATGAATCATACTCCTTTTCCTTTTACTTACCCTGATTACCCTGAAAAAGTCACTCCATTTTCCTTCTCTTTTTAGCTCACGTTTAATTCATTTTCCATGCCTTTGCCTTTTACATGACCAAATATCTTCAAGGCAGTATGGCTCAGAGCCTTTCATTTTATTCTATTGGTTGCTAGTAATCTTGTTGATCCAGGAATTATGGCTTTTTCCATTGTTGCGATTATTATAGCTTGCTTTGGATACGAGGGTCTGCTGTAAAAATACAGGGAGAGAAATGACTGTATACTTAATAGCCAGTTAAAAATCCCTGCCATCACTTGTTTTTTGTCTCATCATTCGTCTTCATCCTGAAGATTTGCCTCTGAGTTGCCATGTGTTGCCAGATAAAACCCCCTCTTGCGCTCTGTGGGCAGGCCCGGCTTTGGCAAAAGACCCACAAGCACTAAACTGGACTTGGCGGCCTCACTGTGTCAGTCTGCCCTCACGGTTGCATAAGACACAGACAGATGGGCAGCGTGTGAAGAGAGATGACGAGAGTAAAGGAGTGGGAGAAAGATGGAAGAAGTAAAGGAAAAAAAGTGGAAGAAAGAGGGAAAAAGCCTCAGGTCAAAGAATTGATAGAAGGAATGCGTCTCTTTCTGGTGTTATTCACAGTAATGTCTTTACCTGACTGTTGGTTAGGCGCTGCCTATCTGGGTCAAAATAGACTTTAAAGTAGTTCACTGGCATTAGCCACTTAATAAAAGGAGCTTTCTGCTCAGCCAGTGTGTGTTTTTGGGACTGAAATCTGTAGAAGGTGGGCTATTTCCCTCTACTTCTTTGGTGAAATGTTCTGGTGCTTCTTATGTGCACTGTTCACACACATTCAGAGGCACAGTGTTATGATCCAGCTGCATGTCTTTACATGGTTGTCATAATTTAATTCAGAGAGGTCATATCATAGACTGTGATCTGGAGTGCGTGCATGAGAATATCGCGTTTATAGACAGTGGGCTTGCATCCTCAACACGGAGCTTATAAATCCCAAAAACTCACAAACCCTTGTTTTTTTTTCATGATTTTAGTCATGCAAACATCAACTGAGAATGAACTTCAGAGTTGGAAGTTGGCCCGGTCTGAACTTTGTGGAGCTGTTTAGTTTTCATTTTTAATTTAAACACAGCGTCTCTGCAAATCTCAGACCTTGTAAACAAGTCGTTTGATTTTAATAGTCATTGTGGATGCAAAATGAAGCGTACAGTAGTGCAGCTACAAGTCAGAGTTCTCACCCCGTATTTTTTAGAAACACATTTTGAAGGACAGTTTTGAAAATTTGACAGACCGAGCATTTTTTTCCAGTTATAAAATTTGAATCAAAGCCCACGTTTCCAGTGAAGTTTCAGAGAACAGTTGTCAATCACACGTCATGCAGTTATATTTGAAACGACGCCTTTTTTCTTGAGTCTTACCAGACCACAATAAGCAAAACAAATATGAGGCCCTTGTCTCACTCCAGCGCAGCCTTTCTCCCATTTTTTTTTCTTTGCCTTTCCATCTTCTCTCTGGAGCTGCAGACCTCCCCAGCAGAGTGTCAGGCAGGGGAACGTCACCATGGTCAGCTTTGACGCATTACAGCCAAAATATGCGGTATTGTTTTTCAAAACATTGTCTATTAGATTAAATGAGGCTTGTGTAAGTTGCTTATATTTGGCCTGCGGAAATGTACTGTACATTCTTGGCCTGTCTGAAGTGAACACACACACATTTACACTTGATTTTAATGTTTAAAAGTCTGAGCCTTTGCCTCAGTTTCTGAAAAAAAAACAAAACAGTAAAGCGATATCGAGTGCAGCGAATTAAGGCGGCAAATGAACACCATCCATCACCTGGATGCTGGAAAGTCTTCTCCACGGCAGGTGATTTTCAGGGGACTTTTCATGTCTAGAAAACATATTCGCTCACTGAAACATTTTTCATTCTTCAGGCTGAGTCACGGGGCAAATTTTAAACAAGCCAGTGACTTCTCACCAGCACTAAATTGAAGCTGAACTCCCACTATAAGAAGGTGAGGAGTGATACTGTGGAGAGATGACACAGAGAGGATAGGGGAGAAACCTTTTCAGTATAAGAATAAACACATTTACCCTTCAAACCTAAATTAGGAACAAATGAGAGTGTGTGAGGGGATGAGACGAGTACAATTTCAGTAAAGGAGCCGATGCAAACAAGTGGCCACTGCAGCAAATGAAAGCAAGGTGCACCCCTTTGATCCGCTCCCCGAGGCTGGATAAGGTGATAAGAAAAGTCTCTGTTTCCTGTCTGTGCAACTGCCGCTTCCCGCCATCTCACCCTTAATCATTTCCTCCCCCTCATTCCCCCTGCTTCTTCCCGCTCCTCCTCCTTAGTATCAGAGAGTCCACGGCAGGGTCGGATGAGGCAGAAGGATGGAGCAGACTCACCTACCGGCCAGAAAAGCTCTGATAAGACAGAGGCCAGACAGGAACGTCCTCAGACACCAGACAACAGATTTAAAGCGTCTGAGTCCGCAGTAGACTTTGGGTCACCACCATTTTTTTAAGTAGCACCTCATAAATCCACAAAATGATGAATCAGGACAGTTAAAGGAGGCTTTAAAATAACGCACATTGCTTTTTGTCTGAGAACAAGATAAGCGGTGGGAAAAGCAGCCCTTTAATGCAACATAGCGATGAATTTCATTCGCAATCTTGAAGCTTTTCTTTGTGACCGTAGTTTCAAACTGTGTCTCCTTAAAACAGCCTGCATGTGACACTTTTCATTAGTTTGATACAGTATGTACGAACCCATGACTTGATTGTTTAGTTAATTGTAGAGGCTGGAAGAGATGAAACAATCAAGAAAAAGCAAACAAACGTCTGAAAAGTAAACAGGATTTTGTTCTTAATAATCATCAGGTGACCTTTTGGATGTGTCTCTCTCGGTTATGAACCACTGGACCAAATCAAACTTGTAGCTCCTCTCCCTTTTCTGGCTCACAGAACTCCCTTTACGTCCTGTAATTCAATTTTTGTCTGTCTCAAAGTTTTCTTTTTATCTAGACTGAATATACATATAAAGGATCTGACTTTATTAAATTGGATATTGGATTTGGAAAGCAGAGAGTCCCAATCCACTCCTTACACACACTTTACTCGCTGCTTACCTGCTGTATAGTTTCAAAGTTATTCAAAGACCGTCATGGTGATCGAGACTGTAGACTCAACATGAAGTGTGTGTGAGAGAGAGTGTATGTTTTGGGTTTCGGAGGAAGAAATGCTTCGGTCTCAGTTTCTGCTCCTCTGGGTCTCCTCATACTGAATCACTCTGACAGAAATATCCTCCATTCTCTTCTTTCATGACTTTGTTCGTCAACCTCAAATATGCTTTTCTGAGGCACTTTGGAGCGATTTTTCTCATGAAATGCTTTGACAGAGCTGTATTTTGTCAGTATTGTCATCATTAATACTTCTATTTGGAGAAGAATAAACTGTGTGCTTTGAAGCGATTTTTTATGTAGTTTTCCTGCTCAAGCCAAAACATTTTCATCAAATCATTTTTCAAGATGTCCAAATGTGAAGATTTGCAGCTTTTCTTTGTCATTTTTGATAGTAGGTGAAATAGTTTTCGGCTTAAGTCAGTGAGTCACTTGCCTGGGAAGTTTTCCCACATTTTTTGTGACAAAAAAGTAATTTAATCATCAATAAGATAATCAGCTAAATGTTTGATGATTAATAGTTATTAGAAGATCAATACTGGAATTGCACCTGAGCTGCGTGTTTGAAAAATCAGCCGTTTGCTAACAAATCTCTCAAATTTAAAAGGTGATCACATTTCAAAGTTGTGTTCACAGCTTGTCTCGGCATGGCCAAAAAAATCAGTTATTGTTGGTTTAAAGATAAATGCTTTCATAACTAACTATACATGACATGAAAAGGCATCCAGTCTGTGCAGTGGTTAAGCTACACTCTGTCTTACACTGTCTAATTGTATAGATAATATTTGCCTTTGTTACTTAACAGTGGCCTGCGCACTCCTGTTCCTTCTCTCATCACACTCCGCTCACCCCTGCCCTCCTCTCTGAAATGGATACGGAATATTTTCCAGAAACAGGGGCCTACTTTCCGACCTCTGAACATCTTAGAAGGACCCCGAGGCCTCCTCATGGTCCATTATCTCTCTCTGTCTCACACACACACACACACGTCGGCCTGATGTAACTGACCTGACCTCTATCCCAGATAAAAAGCACTAAAAAACTTTAAAACATGAATCTATTTATTGATATTATATCATTAATGAAGACAGATGTGTTTCAGTGGGTCCTTCTGTTCTCCAGCAGCCGTCACCATGTCTAACTCGGGACCCTTTGAAATCCCTGACTGTCACATATCTGTGGAGACGTGTTGACAGACAGCCAGGTAGGACGGAGATATGCAGGCTGAGAGGTCGGTTCAGGTCAGCGGTCACGTATCTGCAGCTCACTAAAGTGCAGAAAGACCCATAAGAGGCTGAATGTGACTCGAGTATGTGCAACCTGTCAGGGAACTGGATGCTTACAAAGACCTTTTTGAAATAGTCCCAATGCTGTAGTCTTATTGTTCAAGTTAGATGCAGACGATGTATTTGGGAAGTGATTACAGTTAATTAAAGTTGCAGATTATCTTGTCTGTAAATGTACCATTTTGTAAAAAAAAAAAACTGAAATAGCACCACATTTAGTTTCAGTGGTTTTGAACCGTTTTGTAATAGAGTTTCCAAATGCTGGATATCTCATTTGGAACAAAACAGCTCAATCTGACAGAGCAGACCAATCCAAGGTCACTGGTTTCCTCCAACAACTCTCCAAGCATCACGGTCCCATCTGTAGCTGCTATAGGCTTGGCAATGTAAGACCAGCCTGTCCCCCCCTCCCACCGTCTTTATTCCTCATCTTCTTTAGATCTTTTTTACTCAGAGATCAGCAGTCTCACCCCGTTTGGAACTCCTTTGAGTCCAACATAAATTTCGGAAAGTTTCACTTCCAACTCATTGCCACAAAGGTTCCCAGTATTGATTTGTCGGGAGAACGGCTCCGAAAACAAGCTTGTCCGATTAGGTTTCACACAATACCACCTCCCTCTTACCAGTTTAGTCTTTGGGTGATGCATGAAATGTAATTTGGAGAAGTGCCCTGTGTAATTAAGTGTTGAAAACGCCTTGTTGAGACAAACTAAAGCATGTCAGATTGATCCCATCTGGCAGCCGTTGGTGGCTTTGCAATGGATTTGAAATGGATAGAGAGGCTCTGAATCAGACTTTGTTGGAAAGTGGAACGTGTGTGCATCCATGTGTGTGTCATCTGTGTTTATTGAACATTTAGACAGCTTGAAAAGTTTCGCTCTCTGTCTACTTGGACTTGTAAAGTGAAAATATCCCCAAATCAGTCCGGCCTAGTTATTCAAGACTTTGCTGAAAGGTTGTAAATTACTGCAGTTATTGCTGATAAAAAAAGTATTTGGCTTCTGCGAAAGCAGCCGGGTTTGTAGTCGTTATCTTATCGACCACTGTTTGAATCACGCTGTCTCAGTTTTCCTCAGCACCAGGTGATCCCTCCATCCATCCCTCCCTTTCAGTACTCTCTCTTTGCAGTCTGTCTCCCTCTGCGTCACACCTAATTTTCCTGACTCGAGGGTATGCTGCAGCGTTCTTCGGAAGACGTCAGTGTATACAGTATGCTTTGGTTTGGACGCTGCTGAGATGTCGTGTCCCACTTGGCCTTTGGGCTGAAGCTGCTGCGGTCAAATAACTGGGCTCCGCTCCGGCCAAAACCAGCGACTCCAGTTAGAGAAAGAATCAGAGGATGAAAATGAGGTGATTGAGGCCAGTGGAAACAACGGGGAGTGTGTGCCCAAGCAAGTTTATGCGAATTTCTTTATGCGCTGATCCCATTTTGTCGGGGCTTCATCCAAGTACTTAACCAAACCCGATTTCTTTGTGTAATCACTTCTCATGTAACACGAGGCTGTAACTGCACATCGCTTCTTAACTAAAATGTGCAGACATTTAAAAGGTATCTTTTAAAATTTTGCTAAAGAGAAACTGTATTTAATGTGGGTTCCTAATAACTGCCCAATTTGTAGTTCACAGGTGTTTCTGCATATTATTGTGAATGATAAAAACTGTGAATCCCATTGGTTTGCATGTTCTGCGTTTATTTTACTTTGCTTGTACATATCCAAACCAGAGGAATAACATTTTATTTGTATGCTTGAAGAAGGAAAACACGCCCAGATCCTTCACACCCTTCACACCACATCGCTGGCAGAATCTCTCGGCCAAATCCTCGGTGGAAATGACTGTGGCTCTGCGGTTGTGGACAGTTATCGAGATCACTCTGTGACGTCTTTTAGTGTCTTTGCTTGTACGTGAGAAAGTGAGATTTACGATTTGAATTAACGCGTGAAAGAGGAAGAGGAACCGGTGATGAACAAATGCCTCTTTTCATTACATTTTTATTAGAGGTATTTCTTTTTCTTGCTCTCCAGTTTTCTCTTGGAAATTACCACCCACCTCTTTTGTCTTTCAACCCAGGCCCAAAATAAATGATTCTCTTGGTGCTTGCAACGCTTAACTCAAAATTATCCTCTGCACCTTTTTGCTCTCCTTTTAGAAACATGAGAGGGTGATCTTTACATTTCCCGGCTCTGTAAAACACAGATGTCAGTAAACCCCCTCGACGGACACAAATGTAATTTCAGACCTTTCCGCATCAGCCCCTATGCATCCGTCATAGTATCGTTTTTTTCGTGTTACCCCTATAGTTAATTGTTCCCCTGAGAGGAGGTTTTTAGTTTAATGGCTGCAGAGAGGAAGAGTGTAAGTCTTGTCATAAAAATCCGATCTACAAACTGGGGAGTCTCCAGGAGCTGCCGTTAGTTTATAAAGGCAGATTTCACCCCTTCAGATCCTGCTGGGCAAACATGAATCACACACAAAGACACTCTCATAGTGCACAGATGAGGATTATTACTCTGCTTTGCAGAGCAGTTAGCGTATTGATTCTTTGCATTGCAAGTTTAATTTTTATTTATATAGTATCTACAGCTTTACACCCTTTGACCGATCAGATGCACACACTTAAACACACATATGTCTGCGACCAATCACTTTCCTACGCGCATCACACTCACTCTCTTAACCTCACACTGTTCTTTCCACTGATTGTGTCTTCACAACGAACACACACCTATACACAGATTCCCTCTCACTTAAAATACTGCTCGGCAATTGATAGGTGCAGCTGACACCAGCCATGTGTGTGTGTGTGAACGAGTGTGTGGAAGCGATAAATGAAAGGTGATGGGGCGGAGGTAGGGCAGAGGTACGGAGTTAAATGTGTGATTCAGAAAGGAGCGTTGATGAGACTTTGAAGGATGATACTCTGTCGGCAGGGTCAAAGGTCAGGGAGGCGTCAGCGAGGACGGGAACTGACTGTCAGCAGCTTTAGTGGCCTCCATGATCAGCTATGAATATCATTAGAAAACAGTGGTTTCTTCACCTTGCTGGAAAAAGTGTTTCCACTCGGCCACCATGCTGTGGAAACCATAGTGCTGTTAAAAAGAGCTTGTCTGGCTCACATTTTCTTGGATGAAAGCACTTTCTTTACTGAATAGAGGCTGAATGATACTGTATGTAATGAGAACTATTGAGTTGGCATGATCCTCTTCCACCCACTTGTTACGGGAATGAGCACTTTTAGGAGTTCTTGTCCATGTTGTCCAGAAGAGTTGACATTGACAAAACAACCTCACCAAAAAAATCATTTTCGTAGCAGTTCCAGAGCTTTTGAACGTGTCCCTCCATCATCTTCAGTATAATTGAACTTGCTCAGTTCTTATGTCAGTCAGCTTTTTATTTTTCTAAACAAGGTCTTTGCATAGAAAACAATCGTGTTATGATCAAAATTGACTTTAAGGTGAAATTATTTTCCTAATTGCAGTTTCCAAGATCAAGAATTGGTGTTTGATCTCAATCGCGATGGATAAGAATGATTTAAATTGTACATTTCAAAGAATTGCAAACATATTTGTGTGAGTGAAAAATTTTACACTTGAAAAATAAAATCTAGTCAGTGCTCTCTGATAGACAAACCAGGTACCAACAACAAGTTTTGGTATTTCTTTGCTTCAGAGTTAATCAGCCAAAATGAGCATTTAATATCTGCCATGCTGGCATATTAGTTGGCCTCTAATACTGAATGACTTTCATGGATTTTCAATAAATTAATCAGAGGGTACTTTCATCTCACATGGTCTACCTCTGAAATGACGCTTTACACTCACAAAACAGTATTAGCTCCACAGCTTTGTGATTAAAGACACAAATCAAACAAATTCTTTAAGCGTATGGATTTACTTTGGCATCTTGAGATTAGGATTTACCAAAAGCGTCATTCATTGGCACCTGAAGAAACCAAAACTATTTCAAAGAGCCAGTAGTGGCAAACGAAATAACATGTTTTTATGGGCTAAGGCGTGTAGGTCTATTAGTAAACCACTTGCTATGTTGAGGTTAGTGTTGAAAAGTGCCAGATTCCACTTGGTTGTTTTCTTTGGTGAGTGAGAGTGTGTACGTGTTTGTCTGACTGTATGTTTCTGTTTTGTGTGAATTACTATAAGTAGGTAATTGGTACATGTATGCAAACCCACTAATGGGCCTGCATCCTGTTGTCTTTGTTTGTGAGCTTTTTATGTGATTTTTTTTTCACCCATTCTCCAGGTCTGATTGCGAAAGAGATTTTAGTTTCTGGAGCTATTAGTTGCGTTTTCAGGCTCAGTATGAAGCCCCGTTACCCAAATATGGAGGCAAAATGCGCACTCGGCTCAACTTCAATCAGCATGTGTTTGAAATGCCGCGTGTTGGCAAGAAACCCGTCCCCCGGGACCCGATACGAATGACCCGACTCATTTTCAGAGAACACAAACGCCTAAAGATATAATCTGTTTGAATTCAGGGTTCCCCAAATGCTAAAAGCAGGTGTTTCCCAGCAACAGCATATTTTTATTAATATTTTAGTTTTCTTGGAGAACAACCGTGGGCAACATCATCGTATGTTCCACATTTCTAATGATTTATGTTGAGGTTCAGAGCTGTTGTAGAAATCCGTGGCAACTCAGTCCGGATTTGTGCAATCTCCGACTAATAATGTCCAAAATGTGTCCTCCTCTTCAAATGACCTCCCAGCTTTTGCTTCCTCTCGATGTTATGAGGTCTAACGTAATTTATCCTACCAGTGAGCGCCAGACCAAACAGGAGAATCAATAAATTGAAACCGCTCCATGAATCTGTTCTGCAAACACCAACGTCTCTCCAGTTCCCTGCTCGATTAGAGGAAATCTCCACCTACAGCTGGGGCCAAGACAAATAAACCCCTCAGGAGAAGAAAGAAGGGGAGGACCGAAAGAGAGGAACATGAGGGAGAAATGCAACTACAGCAACAACGGTCAACATAACAAAGGAAAATGCTGCGTCTGTCTCCGCGGTGTGGTCTGAGCTAAGTCTGGAGGAGATGGGATACATTTTCATGGACGCTTTAAGCCAGCGACAGTCCCCACATCGTTCCCTGCGTATAAGCACTTTCAGCACGCCAGCCCGGAGTCAGGAAAAGCATCGTGCTCCACCACACTGTTGCCTTTGTTTATTTCAAAATCAAAGCTCGGCCTTAGAGATGATGCTGTGGCTGCTCTGGGCAGTGAGGTAATGATCTCATGGATGTCACAGATATTACATAACTCATGGGATTTCTTCCCCTCTTAAAGTCTGTCGAAAATGTACTTTTATGTCACATGTGGATCGTTTCCGACGCAGCCACAGTGCAGCTCAGGGGGAGAAATTTTTCCAGCTGTTTTAAAAGTCTATGCTGTGGTGTTGTGCTTCACTGGTGATGACCAATGATGGGTATCTATCCATTGGGGAAAGGCAGCAAAAGGAAGCCTTAAACCAAAATACAATGAGGAATATTCACTATACTACCACTACTTCTGCTTAAATCTGTAAGAAAGAGTATTTTTTTACTCTGGCTTTCTGGTTGCTCAAAGGCATCCTGGAATACATCCAAAAACTGCAGAAGAAGGAAGTACACCAAAAGAATTAATCGCAGCATTAAATCACAGCTTAAGTTCTGCACAAGGGTTAAATAAGATCTGAGGTTGGATATTATCTTAAAAAACATGGCCATCTGATAGACTCGACCGTATTAGACTGCTCCTGCAGCAGTTTATTAAACTTAACACGTGCAGCACATTAAGAACACCAGTTTTTATCTGATTAAAAACATAAAGGCAGCACAAAAACATATGATGATAAAATTAGCAGCTAACCACACCATGCAGCCAGTAATATGCAACGTATTGTGCAAACCATGTGACTCATTCATAAAGTCAGAGCCCACAACATAAAGCAGACGAGGTCAGATATGCGATAATAAGACAAGCAGATATACTACACGTACCTTCCATGTTGGCTAGATACCATGTGAACTGAGAAAGAAAACATACCATTTAAATATTGAAAATGTCAAACATGTGCTGTGAACACATAAAACAAAATCTAATAAATGTAAATAACCCAAGACACATGACATGCGGCAGATTGCCAAGCCAGTCTGACCCCATCATCGTCCAACTGGCACTCGGACCGTTACTGCTCTTGTTATTCTTCCTCCCCCTCAATCAAACCGAGCTTCCCTCGTCCAATTACCCAGAATGCCGTGTCCGATTGGAACGCGGTCAGCGCCTAAAATGTTTCTCTCAGCGCTTTGCTCCGCCAGCACGACACAGAGACCAGCGGGGGGATAATTGAATTGAGTTTCTCATTTGCCAGCCAAGATAGCCTTTCCCCTTGGCATCACATTGTGGAATTAAGCGCCTCTCTTTTCTCTCCGTGCCTCTCCCCCTCTCACCGTTCCCCGGTTGAGCTCTTGAGTTTGATGAATGGTGTTGCGACAGAAACCGTCAAGCTAACGCACACGGCCGCCCAGCCTACCGTGTCTGGCAATTAACTGACTGTCCGCACTCTCTTCTCCAACAGCTTGGACGCCGTCGCACTTCTCAGTCAAACTGGGCTCAGTTTGGGCCCGCTCACAAATCCACATTACACAGGCAGGCTTTAGTGAAGACTTTTAAATCATTAGGTAGCGGTAAGTAACTCAGTGGTTGCCAAATTGGGAGCTTTTTCCTGTAATGACTCTCCTGTTCTAGGAATAGTTTTCCATCCCTAAAATTTTGCCAACTATACCCCAGACAGGTTAACAATTATCTCTAACTTCATAAACATCTTCTGTGGTTTTTGGAACCTCCACTTTCAGCACAATGATTGATGAGTGATCTTCTCTAAAAATATTACACTGTTTTCTGTGTCAGCTCCTTGTAAAGGGCAAATGCATACACAATCGAGCATTTAAATGTATGCAGGGTTTAATCACCATGTGGGGGTTCCTTGATATGCAGACAGTATTGCAGGGGATGTCGGAGACTTTGAAGAAGTCAGACAAAAAAATGCCTCTGGTTGAATTTCTCACACATCCCACCTACCGTCGAGTCAAGTTTTTATTTAGCATTAAATGTGACAAAATACATTTTACTACTTGGAAGTAACACTTGCAAGTATCTGTTGCAGCGTCAGTGCCAGTTTGTTTTCAGCTCAGCTCTGCAGTGTGAACAAGCAGTCACTCCACAGTTGTGATGGTGGACAAGAGCTGTGCACCGTCCTGACAAGGTGCCTTGGTTTCATGCCTGTCACTTTTTTTTGGGCTCACACGACTGTCGAGAAACATCTGGACGGCAGCACAGTGGGTTCAGCTGTCTTTACTGTTGTTGTAGAGAAGTAATTTACAATGGAAACTTTGAAGGTTAGTGCATGTTTCTGTCCATTAACAGCAAATTGTGTCACTTTATTGCAGACCATCTCCTAAAGCATACCATATACACATCACAGAAAACAATTCTTCACCTTTATTACTCTCACTCTAATTTCTTCTTTTCTGTTTGTAAAAATATTATAAACATCCACCTTTTTTTAAAACAAAAAAACTACTGTACACGTGGGATTTTTCAGCATTACCACCGAAGGCAATGCCTCTTACAGCCAGTCCTAAATCATGGGTGTTGAATGCACCAACATGGAAGAATTCTTAAAACTTGCTTTAGCAGGCAATGATAACCTTCTTTGCCAAAGAACGGAAAAAGATGACAGGACATTTATGAGATGGACTGGCTTCTCATCGGAGGCAGGTCTCTACACGTTGATTTACATACCACGCTGTCAAGAGCAGTAACTGACAGGCTTAAAGTTAGGAAAGCAATCTCAAAACTTTATATAAGAGTTTCACTTTAAGAAATACTCAGTGTAAAGTATACATAAGTATATAGGCTACAACATGCACTTATGTCACTCAGCATGCTGGGTGGCCCTGGTGGAAACTAGTCTCCTAACCCTCACTGTGTCAGTCTCGAGGCAGCCCGCTGAGCAAAACAAGAGCACGGAAAGTTCTGTGAAATTAAGTTAGTGAAACAGAGACGATGTGGCATGAAACATCCTGCAACATGCGAGACGTGTGGGACGAATTGAATCGAGGCTCGAAGGCAAATGTTCAACAACATGTGCTCTCAAGTCAAAACAGCTCAGGATTCATTTGCCTTCAAAATAGGATTCAGCTACACTTAAGGTTGCGATACTTTTGATCAAAAGCCTCTTCAAGTAACCTAGTTTATTGCAAATATCCAAAGTATGTGTCCCTGAGAAGCTGCTGAATAATACCTAAAGTTGAGTGTGGTGTCTGTAATGTGTGTACGTGTGTGCTTGTTGTTTTGTTGGGCCCCTGCAGAGTTATTGTTGTTATTCTTACCACCCAAGCCAAGAGCAGATAGCCTGTCAAAACAAGCGCTCTCACTTCCGACCGACGGGGAGACAGTTTTCTGAACGGATGCAGATGAGTTGCATCTTTTTTTTTTTTTTAAATCCACAAATAATCGTTTGTTTTTTGGAAGGTGGATCTCAAGACAGTTTGAAACAGTTTAAGAGAATAACAGGCCGACTCGTCTTTCAAGCTGCGGTGCGTTCTTCATTCCCTGTCGGTGACACAAGAAGAAACAGCTTGAAGTGAATGTGATGACTGAAAACCAGCAGAACAGCACGCATCATGAAGAGCTATTAAAAGGTTTTACGATTTTGCGTTTTCCATGAGCGTCATTTTAAGCTGAGCGACACTCTGCACCATTCCTGAAGGACAGAATACCCTGTTAAACTTCCAATATTGGAGTTTATCAACCATAAAAAGCCGTCATTCTCCCTGTCTCATTACCGTGACCTGACATACGATCATGCAGAAGGCACACCCGGCAACCTCTGTGTGATCTGTGTGTGTAAGAAAGAATAAGAGCTCATAGCGTCATAAATGCGACTCATCCATGTGTATGTATAAGTTCATGGATAGTTATTACACTCTAACTGTCATCATGGTTGTAAAGTGCCCGCTACTTTTCTTTACACATTACTGACAGTTAACAAACATCTCCATGTGCATAACCAACACAGTCTGGTTGAGCTGGTTTGCATGGAGCTTTGGAAAAACAGTACGATCAGATTTGCATATATGTGGCTATGTGCGATAAGTGAGAATGGAAGTGTACTAAGGAAGAACCTGGACTTTGTAAGAACAGAAATACAATCATCTCAACACAGTTGGGACACTCTTATTGAGGTTTCTAACCTTTTAATGCTGCTCATATGTTGCTGTGAGCTTGGCGCAGACTGTCTCTGGACTCACAGAGCTCCCTGCAGATCCCTGGAAGCCACAACATTTGATAAACTTAGACTAAAAACCATTGAAAATTTACATAAAACCAAAGGCTAACACAGGAGGAGGACTCATTGCTCAGCGATGATGTATGCAAACCAAATGAGCACCAGATGTTTAAATGGACTGCCTGATATTAGAGAGAGGTTTTGGTCATAATGCAGATGATTGTTATGGCAAACATACATGACTCTGTATCTCTTGCCATGTCTTATTTTTTTTAACGCTTTATTCAATGTGGCTCCCAATGTTGCAAATACAGAGAGAGAAACAAATTATTAACCAGCTTTGCTCAGAGCCAGGTGGGTTCGGGCTCTGATCAAAGTCACAGGAGGGGCTGACGGGAGGCCAGCAGTGTGGGGGAGATGAGGTGGGCTCCTCATTTAGCATTCAGAATAGCTGCCATGCATATATAAGCCTTTGATTAACAGCTGGGGTAAATTGGCACCGTCATTAGCCCCTCAAGGTGTGGAAAGGTTTTCTGGTCTCTTCTGCCAAATGCAACGAGGTGCCTGCGTTTGAAGTCCTAATCATACAAGCATCTGTTTGGAGATGGAGAGTCCGTCAGAGTGAGGATCCAGTTTTGAGTCAGAGGACTGAAGGTTTTTATTTATATTGGTGATTCATCATCGGTGGATTGAGTAGAGGCTGGGTAATGTTCATATTGCCATTTCAACTGATTCTATTTTGATTGATTTTTTCCAAAGAACGATTCATCAAGAAAATGTCATTTATATTATTGAAGATTCGTAATCTGTCTGACAAAAGCTGAGTATTCGTCATGTGTCCATCTCTTGAGTGTTATTGCTGTGAATTTGTTAATGAATAAACCTAAATATTATTCAGTGCTTGATTACGGTGACATATATATCTTTCTTGGCCTATATTCCCTGTTTATAGTTACTGTACATTACATGCGGTGTGAAAGTGATTCTACTGTATAAAAAAGACACCAGCTTCACATATTGGTCTTCTCTCCCTCTGGTGCTTCTTGCCAAGGTTCGAGGCGTTTTGGAGCGGCGATAGATTCGCCGTTCTTACCGCTAATCCCTCCAGGCCTGTCGGTCCCCGAGCTATCACCGCTGCTCTGACAGATATCAGCGGCCCCAAACCGGACACACTTAAACTGTTCCACTGCTGCCAGCTTATTATCTAGTCTTTGGACCTGAGCCGGCGTTGAAACATCTGCCAGAGGCGTAATTGAAGAAATGCATGAGATGTACAACATAGAGTGGCCTCGGGCTCTCATACAGCTGCTCAGGGTCTGCTCAGACGAATGTGAGAAGAGGAGCCTGAATATGTTAAATGATACCTCATTCATTTCTGTCCACATCCTAATTATTTAGGTAATTTAGTGGAGTCTGAGCAGAGCGGAGTAGTGGCAAGAAAAGTGGAAAGTTGAGTTCAAGAGTTTTTTGGAATGAAATGAAAAGTTATATTTAGCAATTACACAATGAAGACTATAATGAAAATGCTCTCGTCCATTGTAAGCAAGATTAACACGGAGAGAATTTATGATCATCATTACTTGCTGTTTTGTGTACTGCATGTATTTAACAATAAGGTGCATGCAGACAGTAACACTAAAGGGCAGCCCCCTTCCCACACACTGGCTCCTGCGGTTGCCTTTATGTTAGTACTCTGACCTAAAGTATGCGGAGGCTATTCGGGAGGGTATTATTAGTGGGTATGCATGCGTATGCTCCGTTTGGTGGCATCGCTGCAGTCGCTAACACCAGCCACTGACTCATGGCTAACGCAGAAACCACTGCGGCCTAAAAGCACTTCGAGCAGACGCCTAATAAAAGACCTAAAAACATCCCAAAACACTCACACGTACGATATTAACACGTAAAAAAAACAAAAAAAGAGACAGCTAGGCACGCCAGCAAGTGCACACATTGATTTGTTCACTGTCATTTTACTGCTCTGGCGTAAAAAGATCTTTAAAGTTAACACATAGGCAGAAATATAACTGTGCTGACAGCTGGAAGAAGGACCAGGGAGGGCTGCTCTCGCCTTAATGCGGCAGCCTGCTGGGGGTGCACTGACAGCTGGGAGAGGCCAAAGCGAAACCTCCCCGAGGCTGGGAACCTGGAGCAGCAGGCAGCCCGGAGCTTTGAGGATCAGAGAGACCAGACTCCCTCTCTCTCTCTCTTTCTCTCGCTCTGTCTCTCTCTCTCTATTCTCTCTCCTCCATCTTCCTTTCCCTCCCTCGCTTCACGGGCTCTGTAATTACGCCGCTCCTGCCAGAGCCGCTTGAAGTTTAGCCAATTAGACAATAAAGACCAGAGCTTTTCTCTCCCTCGGCGGTCACACCCTCGCGTGTCTCCTCTCGCTTCACCTCTCGTATTTTACAATCCGTCATGTGTAGCTGTCACGTCCTGCTCAGACACAGAATACAGAAAAATCATCCACCCAACACACTTCCTTTATTTCCTCCCCATTATCTAAGTCTTTATATACCCTTGACCTTTCTAGCTTTCATTAAGTAAGGAGATATCTGTCCTGCTGACTTCATCTTGGCTTCTTCTGCTTCTGCATTTTTTTTAAATTCTTTTCTTTTCTTTCCATCTTTTTTTCTCCAAAACTCTGTTCCACCATTGTTCACTCAGTTGTATCCTCTTAACCTCACTGAAAACACTCTTACAACAAACCGAGACACCGTCAGCTTGGCCCCCACAGCAAAGTTAGCAGATGGTCCTGTTGGGTTCTTTTATTTTTTCCTTTACTCCAGAGAAAATAAAGATATGTTTCTCTAACTTTAATGTCCGGTCTAATTGTATGTGGTGGATTGTAAACGGCGGCTAAAGTTAGTTTGGGAACTGTAGCCGGTGTCTGGGGCGGACACAGCAGCCCGGTCTGCTTTGCCCAGTGTTCTCCGGCGGTTTCAGACCACTGGCAAGCAGCTGCGTAGTCTGTAGGAGAAATAATTACAATTGTAGGGCTTTCTCCTTCTTTTTCGTCCCTCCTCCCCGTCGTGCCCTCGTTGCCTGTCTTGCTGATGTAGGGTTTTGATGAACCCTAGAATTGAGGGCTGTTTTTAGTGGTTGTGTGTGACGTTCTTCGTTAGTCAGTTTACTCATGTCACTAAAGCCGGAGCTATGTTGGTAGCGTGCTGGCGGGCAGAGCAGTGGGATGTTTGATTTGAATGGTCAACCTTTGCAAAACAGTAACAGCATGACTACACTAACTAAGACACAGTTTTAAAGCTTGTTTCTCTTTTTAAAGTATACTGTGCTTTTTAAATCAAATTTATTTTAATTTCCTTGCTTTATAGTTTTATTCACATCTGTGTTTAAAGGAATAGAGCCATACATTATAGATATACTTATTTCTTGTAGAGACTTGGATGAGAAGATTGGTGCCGCTGTTGAAGCTGGAGCCTCAAATGTTTGGATTAGATTAGCCTAAAGATTGAAAGCAGGTGATAACAGCTAGCCTGGCTCGGTGCAAAGGTTACAAAATCCACCTGTTAGCACATCATTTGTTCAATCTGAATTAAAACTAAGGTGCAAAAATGCCTTTATGTATTTTTACAGGACCCACATATATGACCGTGTCTAATGTTATTGGAAGAAATAGTCCAGCATGTAACTCCCTGGAGTGAAAGTGGTATAAAAAGAAAAATCCTGTCAGTTACTTCCTCTCTTCACGAGTTTATGTTTTCCCCCCCAACAGCAAATCCTACGCCACTCCCGTGCCAACGCCACCAAGGTCATCTTCCTGATTACCGATGGCTACTCGAACGGCGGGGACCCTCGGCCGGTGGCGGCAGCTCTGAGGGAGCGCGGCGTCGAGATCTTCACCCTGGGCATCTGGCAGGGCAACATCAGGGAGCTTCACGACATGGCCTCGCAGCCCAAGGACCAGCACTGCTACCTGGTACACAACTTTGCAGAGTTCGAGGCCCTGGCTCGTCGTGCACTGCATGAAGGTATGTCGGACAACTGATTAGTTGCTTACCGTAATTCAAAATATGATCTCACTTCACAGCCCTAAACACTTACCAGATCTCACCCCTTTTCCATTTAGCATCACAAGGGAGATCTATATCAAACCTTGTGTTTTGGTAAATTAAAGCTGAAACCAGTGCTGCTACTTTTTGACTCTTTGAAGCCTCCTTCCTCCCATCATTACCATTTGACCTGTAGTAATATTTTTTAAGTGAGGGTTTTGACCTTTTAAAAATTGAATGTTGACTTAAAAGGAAGCAGATACTATTTCAAATGGGATCTGACAACGTAAATTTCACATGGACTCTTCTGTTATGTACTGCCAACAGCCATTAGGGCTCACTTGCATGCAGACTGGACACAGTGAGGCTCTTTTCCCACACTTAAGAGGGACTTCCCACAATTTGGTGAAAAGAGGGATTCAGACGTGGCTTTAAAACTTAAAAAATCACCATAAAACATCACAGTTGAGTACAGCGCTGAGTGCGTAGAAAGCTATAAATCAGGCAGTTGCGGACTTGCATGTGTGCGCCGCTCTCACACGCGGTGTCTGAAATCCCAGACAGAAGGTGCTGCACTCAAGATCAGTGAGACGGCGCAGGGATAAGGCTGTGAGAATGAAAGCCAACACACACCACGCTATCAGCTCGGTCTCCGGTCCGTCTGTCTTGAAGTCTGCCCAATGCCTCTGCCAACAGTGGCCTCCAAGCACACCCTCAGGTCTTCAAATATGGAGCCACATGTTGAGCCACACTCACTGATCTGCTCCCTGAATCAGAGGAAAGTAAAGCTGGGCATGTTGACTTCTAGAAATAAAATGTAAGTTTAATTTTTGCTCCACATCAAAGCCATTTCTACCCTCAACTCTTAGTCTACCCATTTCTTTTGCAAATTGTCTCCTTTGTTAGTGACTGCTGTGTTTTTGAGCAGTGTTTATACTCGGGGAAGAAGATATATGGCTGTTTGCTTTCAGTCAGTCGTACACGTGTGGCTTGCGGGCACTGTGGTTTTTGTATTTATGCATATCTGCGGTGAAGGTGTTTGTTCACGTCGTTCGCTGATTTTCTTGAGCAGAGACTGTCAGCTGTCTGTGGAAAGCCTGTGTTTACTTCAGCCTGTCTCAATGACATAGTGCACAGAAGCTGCCAATGTACCGCACAGTTTAGACACACACAGTGAAATTGGACTTAGACCTGATTTAGTCTCAAATTCAAAAGTTTGCAAATTTGTGTGTTTATGGCACCGTGAAGTTAGGAGCACATATTCTAAGCACTTAAAACTCCAGCAACACTTGTTATTAGAAACACATTTATTGTCAGACAGATGTTTTTCCATTTAAGACTGCTTTCATGCAACTTTCAAATGGGTGAATTTATGCCTGAAATCCCCACTTAAAACAACAAAACACCTCAATTGTCTGATGCTTTTGTGATATAATCGGATCCCACTGCAACCTATGACCTCTTTTTTTCCCTCAGACCTCCCTACAGGCAGCTACATCCAGGAGGATCTGTCGCGCTGCTCCTCTCTGTGTGAGGCAGGCAGGGATTGCTGCGACCTGATGGCCAGCTGTAAGTGCGGCACGCATACCGGACAGTACGACTGCATCTGCGAGAAGGGGTACTACGGCAAGGGCCTCCAGCACGAGTGCACAGGTAGGACAGACGGACGCGTGCCCGGCTCTTGCCACGTTTCACCAGCCTCGCCTCTTTCTCAGCTGTGTCAGCAAAACTTTGCACCAACTTGTTTTGCTTTTACAGTCGGTACGTTTTAAAAGTCCTCTCCTTTTTGTAAGTGTACCTTTCATTGGCAGTTATATAATGCTTTGAAATTATCTGGAAGGGCCCTCTGACTTTGCCAGCCTTTGAGGAGGGAGAAGATTTTATCTGTGAATTGCTCATACGGTATTACCAGTGACTCTGTGCCAAACTCTGATACCAATTAAGATCCTAACCCTTAGGCTTGTCAGGTGGAACAAATAAGAGATAAATCAGCCCAAAACGCTT
The DNA here is from genome assembly GCA_028564955.1 of Terapon puta. Lineage (NCBI taxonomy): Eukaryota > Metazoa > Chordata > Actinopteri > Centrarchiformes > Terapontidae > Terapon > Terapon puta. The sequence goes on along the minus strand of JAOXYL010000051.1, from coordinate 6,071,814 downwards.
GTAACCCGACCAGCTTGTGTGTATTTATGTGTGTATTTTTTCTATCTATGCGTACGTGTGTGGGTAAAAGTGTGTTCTGCCTTTTAAGATCATACAAAAAGATTTTGGCCACAGCTTTTTGTGTCGAGCACCGACGCAAATTCCTTCTCCTAACCTCCTCAGCAAGAGAAACAACGCTCGTCACTCCTCTTGACAACATCTTGTTTGTGCCTGAGAAAGACATTTGGAGTTCCTTATAGTCTCTCTTCCCTTCGTCCTCCCGTCCTTCACCTGTCAACCTCTCCTTCGAATCGGGTCCAGTTGGCCACTTGCGTGAAAGTTAAACAAGCAGCCTGTCCGCTTAACAAAGCGTAAGCCGTCCACAGAGCAGATCACTATCAGTAAACCCAGCAATGTTTCGTAGAGATTGACGACTGAAACAGTTTGTGTTCAGCGTTCTTCCCTCTGACTCTCTGACTCCCGCCCGGACGTTCCGCATCTCGTTCTCCACCTTCAACTTCCTCGTTTTAATCA
>JAOXYL010000051.1:6023330-6036506 GCA_028564955.1 Terapon puta | reverse complement strand
AGAGGTGGAGGTCATCGAGGACTACCAAGCGAGCAGTCAGGTGAGTCTCTAATGTGTCCTAACTTACATTATTTATATGACATTTTTATTTAGTACCTTGTGTACATATCACACTTATAAACCTATAAGAAGATTCATTTGTGTTGTCCAGCTATTACAGCTTCTAAAACTCAAACCAACAGTGCCAACATCATTATCAGAAAAATATTTTAAAAAACCCATTCAAAACTGTAATGTGAATATTTGAAATAACCCTTTAATGCCTAATGTCTCATATCTGCTACAAAGAGTAAAATAAAGAGAAAAATTGCATGAAATTTTCTATATTTTGAAAATGTAATGGGAAAAAGTAGTTTTATAAATGAACATGAGCAAAAACGCACAATGTGTCAAATGTGAAAAAAATAAATAAATAAAATGACATAAACTTTGAAGCTGTGTTTTGACAGTATGTTTTACTGGCTGCGTAATAGATTGATCTGATCGTCTTGCTCCTGCAGGTTTTCCACGAGTGCTTCCTGAATCCCTGTCAGAATAAGGGGACGTGTGAGGAGGTGGGAGCGGGATACGTCTGCACCTGCATGCCTGGATTCACAGGTAAACCACGAGTTAGAGATTAACCTGGTGTGGGATTTATTTGCATAAACAAATAAACATATTTATATTAACAACTTAAAAAAGAAGGGGATTTTAAAGTACACAGCAACCGTTTGGATGTTGTATCATCACTATGTAAGAATGCTTGGCCGTAACTCTCATTTGAGCGTCAGCATTTGTGGTCACGTTCATCTCAAACACACTTGTGTTGTATGTGACTTTGTCATGATGACTATTTGATACAGCCTCTGATATTTCTCCCTCAGGGGCAAAGTGTGAGATTGACATAGACGAGTGTGACTCTGCTCCATGCCAGAATGGAGGCCTGTGTAAGGACGGTATGGGAGACTTCCAGTGTCAGTGCAAGCCTGGATTTTTAGGTAAGGGACCATTAAGGAAAAAAAAGTTTGAGTCATTAATACATGCTAAGTTTATCTATTGAGTGTGTCACGGTCTTGACAGGTTTGAGATTTGATATACAGGCCATTATATAAACAAAGTATTGTCTGATATTACTTATATTGATACTGATATTATCAGTGATGTGACTGCTGTAGGGTGAAATCTTTTCAAGTTCAAAGGGCTCCCATTGTTTAAGCTTGGACTCCAGATACTTTTCATCTTAGCAAACAGGACCTGAAATGTTACACATACTGTGTGTCACCATTTTCTTCTTCGTATGTCCTCTGACTCCCAACGTTTATCTGTCCCAGGCTCTCTGTGTGAGGCGGAGGTGAACGAGTGTCTCTCCTCCCCGTGTCTGAATGAAGGTGTGTGCGTGGACGAGGTCAACAGGTTCACCTGCAGTTGTGCCAGCGGCTTCACAGGCTAGTAATGGCTGCTGTTTTACATTTTCCTTCAATCTTGCTGCATAACACCAGATAATTATTCATGTGTATTATTGGTTTGAACCTGCGGGATATGTTGAACTCTTACTTAATGTTGTACGGCATCTTCTATCACTGTATACATTGCATATAGGGTATACATGCACACATACACTTTATATCAAACTCAAAAAGTCTGACCATGGTTCAGAGGGCTACAGACTTACGTTAGGTATTTTACATTTCCACAGGACCTCGGTGTGAGCTGGAAATAGACGAGTGTCTGTCCAACCCCTGTCTGAACGGAGGGGTGTGTGAAGACCTGACAGGCGGCTACACTTGTAATTGTGCCGCCGGCTTCTCAGGGGATCGCTGTGAGGTCAACATCGACGAATGTTACAGCTCACCCTGTCTGAATGGAGGCTCGTGTCTGGATGCCGTTAACAATTTCAGGTACTAAAAATAGATAGAAAGAAGCGGCTCATTTTTACAATAGTAATAATTGTGTTTACATGTCACAAAACAAGGATTTTAGCTTCAAATACATTATTTAAGTATAAGTAGTCTCACTCCTGTGACTCCCTACTCCATATTTCAGTAGAAAATGTGGTGTACGAAGAACATAAAAAAGAAAAATTCCAATTGTTGTTATGTTGTAGTGTATACCTGGACTAAGTGTCTTCCTTCCCCCTCTCAGGTGTCAGTGTGTGGAGGGCTACCGTGGACGTCTTTGTGAGGTGGACGTGGATGAGTGCGATCCAAACCCCTGCGTGAACGGGGCCAGCTGCATGGACGGTCTGGGGTCCTACACCTGCCGCTGCCTCCCTGGGTTCAACGGAACCAGGTGTGAGACAGGTACTATAGGACAGATGACACATCACCATCGCAATTCGAGAGGAGGGAAAACAAAGCTGCGTCAAAATATGCATAATAATAATGTAATAAAAGAGTTTAATTAACACTATTAACGTACATTTCTTTCTGTCCCATCAGAGATGTCCTCTGCCTTCAACCTGGACTTTGAGGTATCTGGTATCCATGGTTACGTAATGATGGATGGAGTGATGCCGGCACTGACAGAGATCACCTGCACCTTTTGGATGAAGTCATCAGACACCACCAACTATGGCACACCTGTCTCATACGCCGTGGAGGGCAGCGACAACGCTTTTCTTCTCATTGACTACAATGGGTCAGTGAACTAGGTGTTTAGAAGACTTAAAGGCACACTGTATTCGTTTATGCGGCATGTTTAACAGTGTATGTGCAGTTATTCACCTGTTTCATCCTGCTTCTTCCTTTTTGCTTGATAACCTCTGAAGGTGGGTGCTGTATGTGAATGGTAAAGAGCGGATCACTGACTGTCCTGCAGTCAACACGGGTCTGTGGTACCACATCGGGGTGTCCTGGAGGAGCTGGGATGGTGACTGGAGAATCTACATCAATGGGAAGCCCTCAGATGGAGGCAAAGGCCTGTCAGTCGGCACCACTATCCCAGGTGTAGTGCTATCCTCGACCTGGTCATCCAGTTTCACTAGTTTGATAAAATAATGAGAAGCACAGCAACACAGCAGAGAAAGAGAATAATTTCTCAGTACGTTTTGGTTAACCCTTGACATTGAACACGTGTCCAATAGGTGGAGGGGCGCTGGTTTTAGGTCAGGACCAGGACCAGAGGGGCGAGGGCTTCAACCCTGTCGAATCATTTGTTGGGTCCATCAGTCAGCTCAACATCTGGGATCGTGTTCTAACACCTCAGCAGGTAAATATAGTGTAAAAAGTGCATGATGCTCAGGAATATTTATATGTTTTCTGTGTGTTGCACCAGCCGATCTTCTCTTCCTCTCCACTGTAGATCAAAGTCCTGGCCAGCAGCTGTCCAGCCTCCCATGTCACCCACAGGGGGAACGTCCTCGCTTGGCCAGACTTCCTCAACGGGGTGGTGGGCCGAGTCAAAGTAAACTCCAACAGCATTTTCTGTGCTGGTAAGAGAAACTTCAATTACACGTAAAATTAAAATAACATTTTTAAATCAGTGTAAATTGGAACTATACTACAATACACAGGTTTTAGCCTTTCTTTTGGCAACCCAAAAGTTAGCAGTTTGGCTCTTTAAATCTGAAACCCATCCCTGGTCTTTCTAGATTGTCCCAAGCTGGAGAACGCAGTGCCCCACCTGCATGCTTCCACTGTGGAGGTAAGCCCAGGTGCCCAGGTCCAGCTCTCCTGTGATCCCGGTTTCTACCTGTTGGGGGAGCCAGTGCTACAGTGTCAAAATAAAGGAGAGTGGAGTCATCCTCTGCCCAGCTGTGAACGTAAGGCAGTTTATCAGTGGTACTGTAAATATATAATATGCACATAATATGCCACCATATATTCCTTATTATTAAAGTCTGTAAGAGTGAGATCCTCTGTGTATGTTGCAGGAGTGTCCTGTGGGGCTCCTCGTCCTCTCGAGAACGGCTTGTTTCAGGGTGCAGACTTTCATGCCGGCAGCTCTGTTGTCTATCAGTGTAACTCTGGCTTTTACCTGCTGGGTGACACTAAATTGCACTGCACCAATAGTGGAAAGTGGGGAGGAAATCCACCAGCCTGTCTGGGTACTTCATCAGATAACATTTTTTAAATCAAGAGACATATGAAAAAGAAAAAATATGAATTTTACCAGTGACTAAATAACTGTGTTTGTGTGTATTTATCTTTGTTTATGCGTTCAGATATGGATGAATGTGCTCTGGGATCTGACTGTGACGAACACGCTAGTTGTCAGAACACGGACGGCTCGTACACCTGCACCTGTATCCACCCGTATAGTGGAGACGGCAAGAACTGCACAGGTGACAAGATGCAAAAAGTGCTATAAAACACTTTGTGAAGCATTTTACCTGTCCATATATTAAACCTGTTTGCTATGTGTGTTTGTTTTCCCACCAGAGCCAGTGAGGTGTGAAAATCCTGGGTCTCCAGAGTTCGGTCACAGGGACGGCAGTAACTTTCTGATGGGTGGTGAAGTTATTTTTGGCTGCCAGAATGGCTATGAGCTGATCGGCTCATCTCGCCTGCTCTGCCTTGAGACAGGAAGATGGGACGACTCAGTCCCGTACTGCAGAGGTGAGTGGTCACCTAACTGCCATCTGTAAGAAATATGTGTAGAACTTCTTCAATCTGAGGACAAAGGTAGCTCCACTTACATTTAGTCATTTTAACTTCATATTAAAATCATCTCTTGGTGTTGCACTCTAGCTCTCTCCTGCCTGACACCAACTGTTCCAGAGAACTCCATCATGAAGGGAGACAACTTCACCTATGGAAGCAAGGTGACTTTCAGGTATCATTTGCATCCCCTGCAACACCATGTTGTAATTATGAGAGCAGGAAATACTACAAAAGATGTAAAGTAATAAAACATTAGTTAGTTTAGAGTGTCTTATTAACCTCTGCATCTCTTTGTTTTCATTCATCTCAGCTGTATGAAGGGCTTCTTGCCTGAGATCCCCTATGAGTTCCAGTGTCTCGCTAGTCTGAGGTGGAGTGGAACGCCACCTGTCTGTCACCCAGTGACTTGTGGGGGGCCTCTAACTGTTGCGAATGCCGACTACACCCTCATCACAAACACGTACCAGTCCACTGTCACGTATACCTGTGCTGAGGGATATAGGTATGGAAAAATGACTGTCCGCTGAGCTGTGACCTACAATTTTTTATTGCTTTCATTAGTTTTACTGCAAGTTTTTGTAACTATTGACCAGTATAAAGTTGACATTAAGCTCAAGTAACAATACATTTGCCTTGATGTGCAACACTAAAACCACTTTACAAAAACACAGCAGCTATTTTGGATGATAAATTTACATACCACTTGCTTCAAGCCGCTGAAATCTTAATGATGTTCAAGTATCAATTTAGTTTATCAAATGTGAACTAAGCATCTCATTCCTATTCATTTGAAACCTTAGTAAAAGTTGGGACCTCCAAAGGCATTACGTCCTCTGTATAACTTCATAACATGTCATCATCAGTTTGGATTTATTTGCTGTCACCTCTGTCCTCCTCTGTTAACCTCTGTGACACTATAATTGCAGAGATATGAATTTGTAAACTAAGTAGTGTGTTTCTGCGAAGACCACAGGGCTCCATGGAAGTGGTTTGTGAAGCAACAGGAGAGTGGAGCAGGCCCACCCCACGCTGTGTAAGCGTCTTGTGCAGCGAGCCTCCAGCCCTGAGGGATGCCGTGACCGTAGGAGAAAACTATGAACTGGGGAACAAGGTGCACTATGTCTGCAAAGAAGGGTAAATGTGATTGAAGTCTACTCAGTTATTTTTCTGTTGAAGTTAAAATTGAAGAATGTCCCAATACATAATTCATAACGCAATGTAATGACAGGAACATTAAGTACAACGCTTGATACTTTTCAGATTTGGTGTGTCAGGAGGGCATTTCACAATCACAATTAATTAGAAATGTTTGACTTATGTCATTAACCAGTTAAGCTCACTGATTTGACATTTTCTGCAGGAAAAGGAAAAGAAAAATTCTAAAATCTGCTAAAGTCGAGCTCTGACTTCTTTGCTGATCTCTCTCGGTTTCTTTCACAGCTACACTCTGATTGGTCCGGAGACCAGAGAATGTCTGCCAAATGGACAATGGAGTGACAGCTCTGCCCAATGCGTCCCACGATCCTGTGGCCCCCCGCCCGCCATTGACCACGCCGAGCCCTACGAGAGCCACCAGCTGTTTGGAGACACTGCTAACTACTACTGTACTGACGGATACACTGCTGGAAACAACTCCAAGATGGTGTGTAATGCTAAGGGTGTGTGGGCGCCCCCTGATGGCATGGAGGCCCCTCGCTGCATAGCAAACTTTTGCCTGCGTCCGCCTGAACTACCCCATGCAATTTTAGATTCAGTCAACAAACCCAAATACGCCAGCAACACTGAAGTGAGCTATAAATGTGAGGAGGGCTTCATGCTCAACACCACAGCCACACTGAGATGTCTGATGGGAGGTGAGTGGGAGCCTTCGCCGTACGATATCGGCTGTGTGCCGGTGAGGTGCTCCAGGCCTGAGAGTATTGAACGGGGCTATGTGAGTGGCTCAAATTATAGTTTTGGAGCTGTGGTGGCATACAGCTGCGATAAAGGCTTTCTCATCAGAGGGGAGAAGAGGAGGACCTGCAAGGCCAATGGAGAGTGGGGAGGAGTTTTGCCTACATGTGTACCTGTGTCCTGCTCACAACCCCCACCACTGAAGAATGGATACTACACCCAGGTTAGCCACAGACCACAGTTAACACTCCCTGTATACATTAACCTTTCTTAAATTGATAAAAATTATTTTAGGGGCATACATCATCCTTGTTTTGTATCATACTGTCTTATATTATGATGAAGCAAAGCCTGTTAAAGCTTGTTTTCTATTTTCAAAATAAGAAATTATTGGGAGCTTAAAAATCTGTAAAAAAAGACATTATTTTTTCCTAGTTTTATCTTTGTTATGATAAATGATATAATAATATATCCCTCTGTTTATCCTCCTACAGGCCAGAATGCGATTCACCTTCAACAGCAAAGTGACGTATGTCTGTGATGCAGGATACAGACTGGTTGGTCGTGCAGACCGAGTTTGCCAAGCCAACCGCCAATGGTCCAACAACGACCCTCCTACCTGTGTCCTTTTAACATGTGACCCACCTCCTGACATCATCCATGGACATTACAGAGGGTCTGATTTCCAGGTGGGCCAAAAAGTGCAGTATGTCTGTGATGAGGGTTACGAGCTGACAGGGGATGCCACCTGGACCTGTCTGAAGTATGGAAAGTGGGATAAGACAAGGCGTCCACGCTGCTCACCGGTACAGTGTCCAGAACCTCCACTAGAGGAGAACCACCTTGTCCTGAAGGGCCTAGATCCTGAATCGGGGATAGTGGAATTATCCTGCGAAGATGGCTACGTCCTGGAAGGGGCCCGGATCCTCCGTTGTACTCCATCTCAGGAATGGAACGACACTTTTCCAGTGTGTAAACAGGTGTTTTGTGGCACACCACCCGAAGTATCGTTTGGTGGCCCATCCTCATCTGCTTCCCCATTCCCTTTTGGCTCCATGGTGAGCTACACGTGTATGGATGGCTTCACTTTAAGAAAAGAACGCTTCGTGTCTTGTCTAGCCAGTGGACAGTGGAGCAGTCCTTACCCAGAATGTATCCCAGTTGAATGCCCTCAGCCTGTGGAGATTTCTAATGGTATCGTTGATGTTCAGGGCCTGATGTACCTCAGTAAAGCACTCTACAGCTGTAAGACTGGATATAATTTAGTGGGCAACTCTACCGTCCTCTGTGGAGAAAAGGGACTCTGGATTGGAGGGATACCTTCTTGCCGTCCAATTGAATGCTCAATCCCTAAACAGATATCCAGTGGAAAAGCAATTTATACAAAACTCCAGTTTGGTCACAGTGCCACCTACACTTGCCGCAGAGGTTATCGCCTCCAAGGCCCAGAGACTCTAAAGTGCCTGGCTAGTGGGGAATGGGACACTGAACCACCTGCTTGTGTGCAGATATCTTGCACCCCACCGCAGCCTATTGAAAATGGATTCGTAGAAGGCCAGGATCACAGTTTTGGCGTCACCATTTTCTACAGCTGCTTTCCTGGCTTCCAGCTTGTGGGCCAGGACCATCTGACTTGTGAGGAGTTCGGCTGGTCTACTTCTGTTCCCGTCTGTGTTCCCTCGGACTGTGGCCTGCCTCCTCACATTGACTTTGGGGAATATGTCAGGGTGAGTGGAGATGCCGATACTGCTGCCAAAGAGGGTGGAACATTATCCGCACCTATGGATTTGAGCTTTCTTCATGGGACATTGATCGAGTACCGATGCCACAAAGGTTACGATCTCACAAGTCGCACCAGGTTGGTGTGTCAGGAGGACGGAGGCTGGAATGGCACGGCCCCGTCCTGTGTCCCAGCAGAGTGTGAAACACCACCCAATCCAGACCACGGCTGGGTGAATGTGACTGATACATCTCTTGGCAGTATGGTCAAGTATACTTGCGAGGAAGGATATGAGCTGAATGGGGAGCCTGTGAGGCAGTGCGTATCAGGTCGTCTGTGGACTAATGACGCCCCAGTTTGTCAGCCTGTTTCCTGTGGTGACCCAGGCTCTGTTGCTAATGGGACAGCTCGTGGAGGTGCGTTTGTCTACCCTGAGGTCCTGCACTATGAATGCAATCCTGGATTCATCCTAAAGGGTAGTGACACTATCACTTGCCAGGCTGATGGAAAGTGGGATGGGCAGAAGCCGTGGTGTGAGCCAGTATTTTGTGGTCCTCCTGAAGTCCACAGTGATATTATTATTAAAGGAGAGGAATATAGTTATAATAATAAGATAGAACTGAGCTGTCAGCCTGGTTTCCTCTTACAAGGAAAATCCATTAGTGTTTGCCAGGCTGATGGCACATGGAGCCATGAGTCTCCTACTTGTATACCTGCCCGCTGTGGGAAACCCTCACCAATATCCAATGGGCATGTGTTGGGCTCAGACTTTGGCTTCAATAGTAAGGTAAAGTATGAATGTGATGAGGGATACACACTTAACGGAGATCCCACACGTATTTGTCAGTCAGATGGACTTTGGGACAAACCCGCACCTCGCTGTGATATCGTAAGTTGTGATCCACCTGAGGACATTAGTCACGGCTTCCTGAACGGCTCCAGCTTCAACTACGATGACATCGTGGAGTACGTGTGCTTTGATGGCTATGAGGTAGTTGGAGATCCCATCCTGCGGTGCTCCGCTCAAGGCTCCTGGGTGGGCACCGTGCCTCAGTGTCGGCCCTGCACCTGTTACCTCCCCTTGGTGAAATTCGGGGTGGTCCTTGGACGTGACCGTGCTTGCGGAGACCGAGTGCACTTCCAGTGTGACGACGGCTACAAGCTACTGGGTCCCTCTCAGGCTGTGTGTGAGAAGGGAGGGGTGTGGAGTCCCGGTGTGCCTTTGTGTGGCCGGGGAAGGTGCAGTGCTGCCCCGCCTACAGTTGCCAATGCTGTCCTGCAGGGCAGCAGTGCCACTTTCCCAGACACAGTTACATACAGGTGTCGGCCTGGTTACCAGTCAAAGGGGTATCCACACCTCTCCTGTGGAAGAGATGGCAGGTGGGGGGAACCCAGGATTAGCTGTGAGCCTGTGAACTGTGGAAAACCTCCAGTTGTAGCCCACACTCAGGTGGTGGGAGACACCTTCACCTTCCCAAACCAGGTCACATACAGGTAAATGATAAAAATTATTAGTGCTGTTTGTTTTAAAACCTTTACTTTTTTCTGATGGACATGTCTCTGTATTGTTGATTTCACTAATAACTTATGTTTCTATGTACCTATGTATTGTATGTATCTTTCTCTGTGTCTGATTTTCATGTGTTGCCCTCTTGCTCTTCAGGTGTCTGGATGGGTACAAATTAGCTTCACAGACCGCCTCTCTCATTTGCCAGAGTGATGGCACCTGGTCCAAGCACAGTGTTCGGTGCCGTCCCACCCCCTGCCTGCTACCCACTAACTTCTCCACCTCCCATGTGGTGGTCACTGGAAAGGACCTCACTCCTGTAGGGGGCACCATCACCCTCTCCTGCCCTCCTGGTCTTTACCTGCAGGGGTCGGCACTAGCTGAGTGTCAGGTAGCGATTGATTATAACTTGTCTATGTTTCTCTGACTCAGTGTGGTTTACTGTGGAAACACTTCGCATATATTTAAATTAAAAACCATGAATAATGAAGTACTCTCCTATCTTGTGTGCTGTATTCTGTGTTAAGCTGGGTGGAAGCTGGTCACCAAGCATCTCCTCTGTTTCCTGTGATCTGGTGGTTTGTGAGAAACCCCCTCCTCTTCTTCACGGTGTGACAGAAGGAGACAACTACAACTATGGAGACTTTGTCATGTACTCATGCCTGCCAGGCTTTGACATCAAGGTACCTTTTTATTCTGGTCTGTAGACACTAATAATGATTGCCTCCCCAATTTCAATATAATAAGAGCCTTTTATTACTGAGGACAAATCCAGAGAGGACTAGACTTTGGTAGCAGTAAAAAAAATTTATAAAATAAAAAAAAGTTAATTATTTCAGTCTTAAGTGGGAAAAAATCTACCTTGCTCATAAATCTAAATACAGTTTATTTTGATGCTCATGGTGTCTGTTAAAGAAGTGAACACTTGTATTCTAATCTAACCAACCCAACAATGTGTAACATGTCGATACTGACAGAAATCTTTCAAAGCATTGATATTGTTATTGAGAAAACATTGATATCCGTATCGTGATCAAAGCAAATTACAACTGGGTTAAGCAGACAACCTGGTGGGCTTTAAGAATTTTTATACATCCAAAGAACTTTAAAAAAGCAGATCAAGCATCTAATTCAGACGTACAGACTCAGCTTTTAAAATTTTATGCTAAGCTACAGTCTTTGCTCTGCTGTGTGTAGGTCATTATTTCCTCTCAAAGCTTTACACCTTGTTCTTTTTGTCACAGGGAGACTCTGTCCAAACCTGCCAGGGAGACGGAACATGGAGCGGCACCCAGCCAGTGTGTGTCGGTATGTTTGAGGGACAGAGCAGGAGACTGTAAAAATGTTTTTATATTGTATAATGTCCATTGTTGACTTGTCAGTAAAGATGAGAACACACCATTACTGAAACCTACTACTAACAGCACAAATATATTAGCTATTTCCACAAGCATATATTTTTACATTGTAATGCCTGAGTTATGTGTTTTTGGACAGTTAATTTAAAATCTATCGTCTTATTTGTCCATGATTTCCATCCATACATCAACCCGACCACACCCAAGACACTTAGTTTACACTTGTCTTTTTCTCCTCAGCACAGTCCTGTGGGCCCCCTCCCACAGTGCAAAATGCACAGGTCCAGATATCAGGAGAAACTTACCCTCACAATGCCAGTTATGTATGCAGTGCCGGCCTGCAGCTGGTCGGCCCAGCGACTATCACGTGTCTGGCCAACAGCACCTGGAGCCTGCCAACACCCACATGTGAAGGTATGGACGATCATCATCAACAGCCACCATTAAAAATATTCTTCTTTCTTTCTTCCGAATAATATTTTTATGCACTTCAGTGGCCAAAGGCTGCGACAGCCCGAAACAGATTCCGCACGGCAAAGTACAAGAACACAACCTGAACACGGGACGTGCTGTGGAGTTCCAGTGTGATAAAGGCTACGACCTGGTGGGAGAATCTCTGGTTGTCTGTATGGGGAGCAACACCTGGAGCTCCACTTTCCCCACCTGCCAACGTAAGAAACTGATATGAACAGATTCATTACTCCCTGCCACTGTTTCTGGCATTGTTTTTCTGGGTTTCTGTTGACTTCCTGCTTTCTTTACAGCTCATCAACATGATCACTGTTTCAGTGGTTGCATATTAACCACATAGTGTGTTTCATCATCTGTTTCAACATAGCCTCTGACTAAAGGAGGTTTCTCTTACTACTTAGGAGTCAGTCACAGTTTGTGTTAGAACAGTTCACTGGAATAGACTCATTACTGAGAATTTTCTCAGGACAGAAATGACATCTTGGCTTATGGTGTTCACATCTAAGAAATGTTTTTCCGTGGTAATTTGAGTCAGAGGTGTTGTCTCATTGGATTGCATTACATTTTTAAACATGGAGAAAGGGAATATCACAAAGAAAGTGTAACTACTTTATTATCATACTAAAGTTAAAATTACATTTAAAATATTATTATTTTATTTAAATATCACAATTGTACTGCTACTACTACTGCTATCTGAGGAGTTAGTTGTCTCTGAGTGTGAAAGAGGGATACATGTGTCTAATATTTACAGACAAATTTGTGAAATATTAAGTGCTCCATGAGTGAATTGTAAATTACTACTGTTACTATTAAATATTTCTGATAATATACTGTAAAATACTAATGATATTTGTCGTTGTGTCTGTGCTAAACATTGGGACAAATATACGTTGGTGTTGCAAACATACAGTGTGTCAGCTGGTTGGATAAGGCCTCAGTAAGTCAAAAATAAATCGTTTCTGTTCTTCACAGCGAGGACTTGCCCGACTCCTCCTGGCTGGAGGGAGGACGGACGCGGAAACAGGTCACAGCAGGAGTTTCGTGTTGGGCAGTCGGTCCGTGTCTCCTGTCCCAAAGGTCAGCAGGTCAAAGGCAGTGGCACCATCACCTGCAGGCCCGACCTGACCTGGAGCCCCATCAGCTCTGTGTGTGAAAGTAGGTGGAAAAAATTAATATTCACTCTAGAGGAAGTTTCACTCTTGAGCAACCCGATAATTAGGTCATTAGTTCTTTGGAAAAAATTATATTTCTGTTGTGCGTATTTTCCAAATAATTCAACAACAAATATTCAGTGTACGTCTTATTTATAATACATTTAATAGATGTGACCACATCACTTGGTCCATCAATATCAGTATTGGCACATACTGTGTTTGTAAACAGGTATATACGTCTCAAACGTCTTTCACTTTTGGCCTTTAAAATCATGGATAGTTTACTCTCTTTGTCTTCAGGTCATGTTGGTCAAATGCAATTATTAGGATGTTGACCTCTTTATTCAAACAGTAAATCACATCATAATTCACAAAATGACTGAGTCAAAATTTTGTATTTGATATTTCTCACTTCTGCATGCTCTCCTTGCTTTGTGCCAACGAGCACGTCTCCACACTCGCATGGCTGTTGGTCTCAATCTGCCTGTTG
>JAOXYL010000051.1:5997884-6010009 GCA_028564955.1 Terapon puta | reverse complement strand
AGTTTTCCTGAATATGCAACACAATGCTGCTTATGTCGCTGTGGCTTGTTGTTTGTATTTGCATGCTGTGATTTCTCTCATATGGTTGTTTACCACAGTCCTTGTAGTCGTTTTTTAGTCCTGAGGGGGATTTTTTGTCATGCATGAAATTCACCGTCTTCACAATAATGAGGTGTTCACAAAACAAAACAAGATTTTACAATACAAAGCAGTGGATGTCATACATACATACAGACTAGCATTTGGAGTATTTATGGTTGAATGTTTTTTTTCTTTTCAGTGTTTTTTTTTTGTCACACCAATAACGTGTCATCCACAGTGAATAGATGTTTAGCGTGTGCAAAATACGACATCAGAGAATCAGCTCGACGCTCCATATTCATGAGCTCTGCTGTCCTTGCTGCAGAGAAACCGCCGCCGACCCACATGACAACATTTGAATGACAACATTCAATGTTTTTACATATGAAAACAAGGCCCAGACCAGCGTTTTCCTCAACAGCTGCCGAGCTCGTGTGCGTTCCACAGAAACCCACAGACACACTAGCACACATTCAGGGAGTTTCTTTCGATGTCTGATACGTTTGTACCGAGGAATTTAATCTGAAGTATGTGAATGTGGCCTTTGTTCTCGTGCATGAGGTTGCCCGGTGAAGAGCTGCAGCAGAGGAATGAAACCTGTAGCTCTTGTTTCCTTTTTCTTATTTCACTGCAAGGAGACTGAATGTGTCCAAAGTCTTGCTCTCTTCTCTGTGAGAGCACTTGATTGTCTGCTGTTTGTGAAATGTGTCGCTGATATGCCTTTGTGTGTATGTGCGTGTGTCCTCCCCCTTGGCCAAACAAACGCTTGTGGCCCGAGAGCTGTAAGTTAATGCCCAGAACACAATCCTCAGTGTTACAACTCAAACAGCCACACGCGCACAGAGGACCCCAACCAGCTTGCTAAGCAGGTTTCAGCAGACAATGGTACACAAAGAGGGGGAAGATATAATAGAGTGAAAGGTTGTTCTTCAGCTGAGAGTTATTTTCATTCATTCTCTGCAAAATGCTGTCAAATGGTCTGCACGCACTTTGTCGGAGCACAAAAGTTAAAAGCACAATAACTATGAATCCAACCATCCAGGAATCACCAAAAATGCCACCGCGATGATGGAAATGGTTCTCAGATTGAGATGAAATTATGTTGTACAGTGTTTTTGTGGGGCAGTTGGCTGGTTGGTCCACAACTTTGGATGGATTTTGGATTTTTAAACATCTCCACTTTTGGATTGGATTGTCATCACGTTCCCTAACATTTTTTTTGCGTTGCCAGCAGACCAAAGTTTCAAAATATCTCGGTATCTATGTGAGAAATTAGATTACTGTAAAACTTTGGGCCTCAGCACGGCCTCACAGAGCTGATAGCGTGGCTGCACACTCACTGGGCCCCAACTTACACTTCAATCAATGTAGGGTGCAGGACAATGGTCAGTTGTCATTTTCAGATCAATATAAGTAGCAAATGAATGCTGGGCATGCTGAGGTAGTAAGATGCACCTCATTTACCTGGAGATGAGGGATGACACTGTAATTTGTGTTATGCCCAAAACACGACCATGAGATATAAGACTAAATACCCCATTTGGACCTTACTTTGCACCATTTAACCTGCAAAGTGTCAGACAGAGTTGGACACAACCTGAATACACTTGACGCAGTTTGGACCACAGGCTGCAGATTTAAATAGTGTCTTAGTCTCCGTAAACCTCCGGCTGGAAATGCAAAAGAAATTCAGATTTCTGCAGATTGTAGATTTTCAGCTAACAAAGGATTAATTAAAGATTACTTAAGGTGTCACTGACTGGGTTTCTGACTATTTAATTTGAATAGATCTTTTAAAACTCAGATATTTCCAGAACTGTTTTACGGTTTTCTGACATCTCTATTGATCTTTTTATCAATTTTTTTTTTTTTCACTTCTTTTTTAAAAAAAAACATTAGTCCTACATTTGTTAAATAATATGGACTCAAATCAAATGTTAGCAGAAAGAGAGCGGACTGATGACTTGAAATGACTTCCTGTCTACCCACCTCTCTCCTCTTTAACATCAGTGATCTGCATCCTGCTGTGCCTGAATGGAGGCAGCAGTGTGATACCCGACCACTGCGAGTCTCACCGGGCGTACACCGTCACAGTGGTGAGTTCCTGTGTGAGTCAGTGACGCATTGACATGTTTAGGCTGGTGCTTATGAGTGAACCTGCTGTGTGCGCACATATAGTCAGATGTCAAAGGATTCCCTTCACGTCACTGTGATCAACACCCTGATGTAACCCACTGAGGAGGGCTGTGTGACACTGCTGTTTAATTATACATACAAACATACACATATATACATACATATATATATATATATATATATATATATATATTTTTTTTTTTTTTTTACAAAACTACTACATAAGAATTGTCAGTAAGACCTTTTGAAATAGTGGATAAGCATACAGAGCTCTAAAGAAATGTATAAATGTGTCCTGTTAAATAAACCAATAAAATGAATGAGAATTTTATTCCACTAAAGTATAAAACAGATTTTGACTAAGTGGTGTACGACTGGAAACCTGAAACCGTTTCTTTGTCCAATCAACTTCAGAAAAGCTCTGTCTCTCAGCAAGAATATGGAGTTATAATTTGTTTTTTTTTTTTAATGAAATGCTCATCCACTGATACTTTACACAGAATCTGATGGCCATACGTAACCATTTCTGAGATGGGCATTTGCTGCTAGAGCGAAGATTTTTTATAATTTATTTCATTTTATAATCTCATTTGTATCTACAAACATGCCATTTCAACTACAAATTTATTGCAGTCTAAAAAAAAAAATGAAGACACATTTATAACAGTTCTATATTTATAACCTTCTTCAGTATTATATAACAGTTACTGGCCATTAAAAGCTGAAGTAAAACTTTGGCAGCATTGATCATGTGAGGCTTCAGTAATTCTGTAGAAAGGAGAGTAGGAATGTGGAAAATAAATGATTAGAAACAGAAGAAGGGCTAATGTTTCGCTCTGTTGCTGAGGCCCACCTCCTACTAGACAACCATAAAAACAAGGAGGGGTCTTTGTTCTTCTTGGGTCTCTTCTGATACTCACCTTTTAGCTTTCACTAAGATATCCCAGCAGTTGTCCAGTGTGCATTTGTGTAGTACTTTCACATTTATAAGGCATAAACACCATTAAATGCTCTCTCTGGATCACATTCTTTGAATAGAGGGTGGTTGTGTATCAGCTTCATGTTCTGCTGTGCATTCAGATGCAAGTCAGGAAAGTACAAAGTTTTCATAACTCATCTTCATTTATTAAAATCCACCTTGTTGAACATGCTACGTACAAAAGGAATAGAGTTGGTCGGGAGCAAAGCTCAAGTTAAAAGTGGTCACCAGGTTTTAATCAAATGAGCCCGTTTAGACAGTCGACACATACAGTGAACTGACAATGCCACAATACATGATGAGGAATTTATGGTTATTGCCAAAGTGGAATATAAGTCGTTGTACATGAGATGGAGCTGGGATATCTTAGGCAGGTGCAGAGGGAAACTGTGGCCGCTGTAGTTTTATGATCTCAAAGCATTTATTTTTTCCACCAGGGTATCTTTGTTAGCGCCCGAGAACTCGTCCACCTGAAAGACAGAAAAACAAGAGGGGTTAGACACAATCTTCGACTAAAGAGAGAAAATAATACTAAAGATAATAATAAAGAGGGAAAAAAGGGGGTGGCTGGGTGACCTGGTTAGAAATCTTTTTACTAAAATGTGCTTGTACTGACAAACCACATTATCAGACTCAGCAGTTCTCATCAGCTGTTGCAGCCATTTTAATCCTCAGTTAATTGATTGGGTTCATTCACAGTGGGCCACATGGAAGAATTTTATGGAGCATTCTTATCTTAAACAGACACAGGTCAGTCACCAAAATCTTTACTGGACCAATTTGTCGTAAATCGGTTCAGCTTCAGTTTGGGTGAGTGCTGCTCGCTCACGCAGTCGTCACATGAAGCGGTTTGTCGGAACGTTTTCATTCACAAAAATGTTATCGAAGAGGAACAAGGAGGAATTTCATGTGACAGCTTCACAACCGGCTGCGTGAAGACAGCAAAGAGAAATACTGCAAATTCAGCAGTGTTTGGAAGGTACTGTGTAACTGGGTGATAGGACTTAAATTTCAAGTGACACCTTATTTCTGTAACATTAGACATTTGAAAATCAAGATCAAGTTTAATACAATTATAATTAGCCAGAAATGATCCAGGCTAATTTAGCTGCATTTTAATCAAAGTTTGCCTTGTTTATGAGTTCATATCATGCATATTTTATTTGCATACGGTCGTCTTTTCTGACTGCTTCTAATCGCCTTTGCAGGACGCCTGGAAAATGTAAATGCACGTTGCAGTTTAGTGCAAAGTCATCACTATGAAGAGAGGCGAGCATTTAGCCTACAGAGCCATATTATTCCTTCAGGAGTGGGTGGAGACCAAAGCAGAGGTAAAAATGGGTGTGAATATTTGACCAAAATCCATCAGGTGGCCAGAAAAACGACTCTAAATGTACGTCTGGTGCTCTGAATCTGCTGAACATGTAAACGTGCAACTAACACATTTATGAATATATTATAAGTGATGTCAGCATTTCCATATCTGTGTATATTTTCATGGCATGCTTACCTTTGATTCACCCTTGTAAAACTGGAATGTGGGCATGCACTTGATCTCGCAGTGTTCGCTCACATCCTGAAAAACAAGTAACAGGAGACAACAGTAAGATGGAGGACTGAGTCATTAACACTAAAAGTAAACTGATCCAGTTACTACACAGTAGACTGATTTGTTGGATATTTCCTCCATGCTCACTGCCTTCTGCGTCTTAACAAGTTCAGATTATCTTTCATATTCTTTGTTCACTCATATGAACTGGATCCTTTAACTTGCATGTTGTAGGAGCGAAAATCAAACAGGGTATCAAGTGTTCATGTTAACACCTTCATAGATCAGATATTACCTCAAGTGTACCATAAGTCCTCTCCATTTGTCAACCTTTATTTCACAACGTGCCTTACCACATATCCTCACAAAAACAGAAATCCCTCTTCAACAACGCTGTTCACGTTTAAAGCAAGCAAGTTATTAATTAGCTTTTTTTGGTCCCAGATTAAAACACAAAACCACCACCAGGCAATGTTTCTCCTCGTTTCGCTAAACTGTAGCACTGAGAGAAAAAACCTCTGTAGTTTAGTCACATGAGCAAGCTGTGGCCTGGTGAAATGGATTTCATGAATAGTTGGCATTGCTTTCAGTATTAATTACGTGGTCACCAGTACTTTAATCCTTGTCTCACATAACGTCAGACCTCCCTTTACAATTCACAACAGAAGTTAAGATTGATTTGTACACCACTTGTGCAACAGTTGTCAACGTCTAAATACTGTGGTTTGGTTCAACATGGGGACATGCTGTGTGCACGAGCAGCAGATTTAGTAAACCTACTGGTTCCTCTGGCTTTAAATGAGTTAAATAAAAACAAAAATACACTTACCGGACCCTCATCCACATCCACCTTCAGGAAAACTACGTTTGCATACTCAGGCAACTTTGACAGTTTCTGTAAAAAAAAAAAAAAAAAAAAAAAGAATAGATCAGTGAGCGCTGATGAAGTCTGCTGCCATATGATCAGGAGAAATAACTAAATAACAGGAAATATTTGTCATCTGTCTACAAAATGTTTTTTTTACTCTTTCTTGAGAGGAAAAGAAATCAGAGATCATCAATATAAAGTACAGCCATCAAAGTCAACAGGCACGTCGTACTCGAGGTTGAGCAGCTTAACTAAAGGTTGCCTGAGCAACTATTTCCATCTCCAGAGATGCTTCAGCTGCTGCACTCGAGCAACAAGTATCCCTCAGGAGAGAGCTTCCTGAAACTTCACACAGACTGGAAACAGTTGATCCCTCGTAGCCACAGAATAATGAAAGAGAAGATGGTCTCTTGGAATTTTTTTAAAAAAAACTTCAAATGATTTCAGTATTAGTTCCATCCACGTCCATCATCTAGTGTAGGAAAAAAAAAAACTGGGAGGAGTGAGTACCAAAATCATCCACTTACCTCAAACTCTGGGCCAATCATTTTACAGGGACCACACCAGGAGGCTGTGAAGTCCACCACCACCAACTTGTCTTTATTTTCCTTCAAGATGCTCCGGAACTCCTCCTGCAAAAAATGAAAACTGATGAGAAACATCTGCAATTCATTTTTGGTCAATCTGTGGCAGATTAACCAACCTAGACTTGGTTACCGCAGCATGTATATGTATAATGTGTCAGTGATTTTAGTAAAATAATAGATCAATAAATCAATAAAAACACTACAGCTAGTCAGCAGTAAGTCAATGCAGGGCCAGAGAGACGCCAGGTTGCAGCGCACATAACATCTACATATCCAAGTTAACGCCACTCAGACTTATTATTTATTGCTTAAATTATTTTCTTAAAAACAAAAAGCTGCTTTTCTAACCTGTACATTTATACTTATGAGCATGACGGGCATAATAAGATTCATTATGAAACAGAAATCAATAAATACACGGATCATTGTCCAAGAGACCAAACTTTAGTCCATATCTTTATCATATTTTTGCCAGAATATGTCACAACCGGACAATTACACACGTTTTATTAAGTTTAAAACGACAATCCCATACACTTTAGAGGGGATTAAATCTGGATTGTGAAGAAGACAGGCCTCCATATGCAAATTCGGATATGAAATTACACATGGGAATAAATACTCTCTGTTATTAGCAGTATGACTGGAAACCCCTGACTCTGAGAGCCACAGTGCATGCTGGAGATAACAGAGAGGTGTTTTGGACATTAACCCCTGGCTCAGGTTCAGACCCTGCAGACAAACTTGGCCTGCTGTCGGACATTACGCGGCGGAGCCTCCCGGGAGCCACCGCCTCATTCAAAGCAAACTTTGGCTTTCTTGCAGCGTCGTTTCCACAGTTATCCGCCGCAACACGCATTCCCACTGCGGCCAAACCCCAGACATGTCCGTCGGTCCCACTTGCCTGCCTGCTTATCTGTCTGTCGGTCCCACCTGCCTGTCTCCAACGTGGTAAAAGTCTCAGACACACACATGGCGGCGGCTAACATGACCAGACCCGGCGCAACTTACACTGAATCACCCGCTCACCTAACACAAGACGACGCCTGAAGCGATATATTAAATGCATGTCATAGTAAAGCGGATTTTTTAAAAGGGAATGTATAAATAAATAAGATATAAAATGATAGAAATGGAGATAATGTGTCACGAGAGGGAGAAAGGAGGGGGGAAAGGGGCGCGCGGTATTGCATCTCCACCGTTACCTTCCCAACTGACGTTCACTAAAGGTCCCGCAAAGACGATTAAAAAAGCTCACAAACAAATAAAACCATAAATAAAACATAACTTACCAGTTCTGTCACCATTTTAACCATGATTGCGGTTGAGTGAATGCCTTTGTCGGATAACGGCCTGCAGTTTACGTCGGGAATGCCTCGATTAAACGGAGACGCGCCGCGTTTTTATGGCAGCTGCGTCAAGCGACAGTAACGTCAGCGGAAGTCGGCCCGCCTCGCTTGTCAAAATAAAAGCAAACAGTTGCCCAGACGACGTCGTGGAAACGGTGGCGACCGCGCAGGGCGGCGGAGCAGCGAGTGTGTGCTGTGCTCAGTTGAAGTTTTCATTTTGTACACAGTTTACAATTCATATTTGATTTGTATTGATTCTGCTTGATTCACTGCAAGGCTCTCTTCAAATGAGCCGTTTATTTTGAAGGTTGCTGGTGGCCCGTTATTTTTGCTTTTTCGTAGCTTTACTGTTGTTATTGTGGTGGGTTACCTTTATTGTTTTAAACACATTAAAGTTAAATATTTCTCTCCATGTCAACTTATTAAGTACTTAAGCGTGATCACCTGAAATCGTTTACATTAAAAAGTCAAATGCCCGTTATCAAAAACAGGCTACAGAGCATGCGAGACGTGATTACTATGGTTTTAATAACCAATTATATAATCATATATGAATCTGGTTTTCAGTGTATCTTATTATCTACATCCCAATTAAAGTATTATAACTTCGACAACTAATTAAAGGACTTTAACGCTGATTCAAGTCACAATGACTTGACAGTTTTCGGTTTACCGTAAAGTACTGAGTGGGTGCAGCTCAATTCCGGTGTCGTATAACCGCTATGAAACGTTCAGTACGTCATTACGTCACCACCATGGGTGGATTATTTTTCTCTGTAAACCATTCAGTTTTTCCAAACATGCGGCCTGTACTTGTATTACAGTGTTTCCTGGATGGTCATGTTTTTCAATGGACATTTTACATGTCCAATTAAATTCACAAAACTGAAGCCAGTCTTTAGTTACCCGTTTTAAAAGTCAACATTTCCACATGGTATATTTAAGAAATAACCGGGGAGTGTAGAAGCTTAAATGTCTTCATTCCTGTCTGGTTTGTCACACTGATCTTGTGTCTCTTCGGTCAGACGGGATGGCATGCCACCCAAAGTCAATCAGTGGGCCAGAAATAACACTTGGTGTAGTTTTCCATGTGTTGGATAAAGAGATTTGCTTAAATATTGACACAAACCAGTGCTAATTTTATACCCACATTATAGTATGCCCCCCTGAGAGTGATAAAGTAGGTGAATTATATTGATTTTATTTTTATTTTGAAAAAAAAAGTTATCGAGGGTCACATTAAATATTATTTTGGTCACTTGTGCATTAATCTTTGTCTGACAGCACCACTACTGGCAAATACAGTTTGCCAGCAACAGTAAAGAAAACGTACTCCTGTGGGTATGAAAACTCAACACTTCATTATCAAAGTGAAAATCTTGTGCTCCTCTGCTGAACTATGTAACCATAGAGCTGGGTCTCTCGACACTGACACAGCCTTATGAAATTCAAATAAGCGTCTAAAAATACAGTCTATTTCCTGATCAAACAGAAACCTGCACTTGGCAGCAGGAGACTAAACTGTGCCTGCTCTATTATATTGACTAGACTCCTTGAGAACTGAAAGGAGCACACATCTTTGGTAGTTTTGTTTTTTACTACTCTCTTCAGGCCTTAAATGCAGGGTATGCACAAATTAACATTTATTCAGTAGAGATACTCACAATCAGCTCTAAGAAGCCCAATACATGACTGAAATATATGTGATATCTGTAGAAATTAGTAAAAGCATCAAAAAGTTTATTATTTCAACAAAAGCTCTAACTAAATACAAATTTATTTTGTTACAGTAAACAGTGTCCTACTCAGACTAACTCAGCTCAGCCTTTCCATGCTTTACTGGCACCAGTCTGGTCTCTTCCAAACCATGAATCATACACTCAAATTTGGGTGGAGTTTGGAACTTCAAAAATGTCCTCAAAATAGTGCTAAATATTCTACAACTTTGACAATGTTACCAAAGTATGAGGAAGAAATGTTCAGATCTATTACCAATCAATTGTCTATTTGTTCTATGTTGTATACATGTCTACTTATTTTCTCAAATGCATAGATTTATACATTTTGGCTGCGCACTGCATTGCGAGTCTGGAGTATGGTCATCTTTATTGTTGCTTGCAGCTGCACGCTGCGTGTCATTGCGATTACAAAAACCCTCTAATGAGCTACATGGACATCCTATTAACATGACTGGTTTGTTGTGAATGCTATGCTATGCTATTGCTTAGTCCTTCATGTATGAATTCTGGTATTATGTCAATTGTTAATAATACTGATCCCATGTTCCACATCAGACTGCAACGACTGCCTTGCCGATGTTTTCTCCCTGCAGAATCCCCATAAAAGCAGCTGGCATCTTTTCAAAGCCTTTCGTGATGTGCTCCCGACACTGCAGTTTGCCCTGCAGATGCAGAATAAATAAATCACAAGAATCACACAGATGCAGAAACAGCCTGACAACTAAGATCACATCTTAATTAAGTATGCACACAAATATTTGGAATTAGATCCAGCATCACAACAACAAACTGTTTTCAGTCACAAACCTCTTTCAACCATCCCATCAGCCTCTTGAGGGACTCAGGGTGCTTGTGCTCCCACCTGCTCTGCATGAAGCCCTCCATCTTAAGCTGCTTGAAGATCATGGTCAGGTGGGGGTATGGGCCTAAGAGAGGAAGAGAAGGTCAAGGGGAAAAACCTAAGTGGTAGTGCAAAGAAACACATTGTGTCAGGATAAATGACGGTTACCCTCTGTGGCATTTCAGTAATACAATGTCGCCCCCTAGTGAAAAAGACAGGGAATGATCTGTACATGTGACAGTAAAGGGGTGTAACCGTATTTCGTTATCTCATTCACAAACAGGTTGCACGTTAAAGTGGGAAGGGTTTGCATGACTATTGATGTGGAAAATGAAAGAAGGGAAGTACACACCTGTTTGAGGAGTGGTGTCATTGTATGTGGAGATAGCCCCACACACAGCTATTCTTCCAAAGTTCTTCATGTGTTGCAAGGCAACAGCTGAAAAAGGACCTCCCACCTAAAATTAAGAAGAAGTGTCAGTTAAACCACTGAAAGAAGAAAATATTCAAAAACAGCATGGGACAGCATTAAAGAGGAAGTGATCAAAGACTCTTTCAGGCCTGGATGCCACCATGGCTCACATTTTCAAAGAAGCAGTCATATCCGTCTGGAGAAGCCTTTTTCAGGGCCTCATCCAGGGAACCAACGGTCTTGTAGTTGAAAGCCTCGTCGAAGCCCAGCTCCTTGAGAAAAGCCACCTTGGCATCGGACCCCGCTGAGCCCACCACTTTGCAACCCTTGATCTTGGCGATCTGGCCCACCACGGAGCCGACTGCCCCCGCTGCAGCATTCACCAGCAAGGTCTCCCCCTTCTGGAGTCCCAAGACTTCTTCGATCCCGTACAGAGCCGTCAGTCTGGTGGGGGGAAGAAGTTTTTTTTAAGAAAAAGCAGTTCCACAATGGAGCCTCTTTGACCTTTGTAAAGTAAACTCTTTCTAACAAGGCCATCAGTGTTTATAAAAAGGTGACTTCAACTCACCAGCAGGACAAAACATCTGGAGCCTTACCCATTTATTTTCTCAGAGAAATACAAAACGCAGCTGTCCTGCTAAGCTGAGGGTCCCTACAATAAAAACAACTGAGGAATGAGCAACAAGTCACTCTCTTACACATAAACAGGGAAATGGAGACCTTCACTTAGAGAAGGTGAGATATTCTCTTTCTGTAGTAGTAGTTTACACAAGGGAGTGGCCACACTGCTATTTACACTCACAGCTTACTTCCTGTTCACTCAAACTGATAATGTGTTGCATTATAATTTAATTAGATTTTTTGTGCCTTTGTCCTGATGATTCAGCTCACACATGCTTCTTACACACCACCACGATTGTATTTTGACTCCACTATAACATCTGTCTCACCCTGGCATCCCGATGCTACCCAGGGCCAGGGACAGGGAGACATCTTGCGGCCAGTCGGGCATGATGGGAATGAGGTCTGTGCCGTTAGAGACTGAGTGGGTCCTCCAACCACAGCGGCCGACAACGTGGCTCCCCTCGGGAAACGCTGCGTTATTGCTTTGAATCACTCTACAGAAAAACAAAATAACATAAAAACAGAAGAACAGCCATCTGTCAGTCACCTGTTCCCACTTCAGCCCATGGTGTCACTGAGCTGTAAGCCACATGGAAGACAAGATTCAATTAACAAATCACATTAAAAATGAGAACTCTCATATGCATGTAACGTGACTTTTATGGACTTTTTATGGATTTTCACAACAAAGTGAAGAAAATACATAATGTGACATTAAACAGATTGTTTTGAGGTTCTTTGGAAAGTTTGGTAATTTGTTCTGCATGTTCATCAACAATAAACTTTCCCTGGTGAACGTCTGAACACTCAGCCAAGAACGTTTCAGTTTCGGCTTCTCGGTCACTGTGATTCAAAGGCTTCTGTGATTAATAGCAGGTGCAGGATTGCGTGTGTTTCTGTAAACAGCGGCCATTATCACAGATAAAAGACATTCCTGTCTGTGTGTGTGTGTGTGTGTGT